>JAQQSO010003665.1:0-13384 GCA_028658305.1 Pachyuromys duprasi | reverse complement strand
CAGTATTTTCTCTGTTTGTGTTTTCTTTATAGATTCTAATTCTGTTTTCATGCTTTGTATCATTTCCATCATCTGTTTGAATGTGGCTCCTATTTTTTTTGTTTGTTTCCTCTCTATATGAATTTATTTGTTCCTCTACGTGGGCAGTTAAACTTTTCTGAATTTCTTTGAGGGCTTTGTTCCTTTCCTCTTTTTGTTCCTCTAATATCTGCATAATCATAGCTTTAACATAGTTTTCCTGTGTCTCCGCTGAGTTAAAATCTCCATTGCTTTTGGGTGTTTCTGGTGAGGTCATGGTGTCCCGATTTTTGTTGGGTGAGTTCTTTTGTTGACCTTTGGCCATTTGTTTATATATAGTCAAGGAGCTGTTTGTGCTTTGAGGCTGAACTTCAGACTGGAACTGTCAATCTCTGGTGTCTGGAGTATTCTTCAAGAAGATCAGAGAGTTCCAGTGGCTTGATAGTGTGTGTTGTTGTCTCAGTTTAGCTCTGTTGTGGGATCTGTGTGCCGGGCTCAGTGCTGTGTGCTAGAAGCTGTGCACACTGCAGGCTGGTCGCCACTCTAGTCTGGAGACTTGGCTCCTCATTCTGTGCCAGAGGCTTAGTGTCCCTGTTTGAGATGGCAGCTGGGGGGTGGTGCTCTGGCCTGGGCTTGCTGCTAAGAGCTCCCCTCTGGTTTGGAGACTTGGCGCCTCCTTCTTCTGGGCCTGTGCACCACGGTCTGAGATGGTATCTGGGGGCTTCTCAGTCTGGCCTGGAAACTCTGTGACACAGTCCGGAGTGGCGGCTGGCAGCGCTGAGGGTTGTGGGCCTTCGCGATGCAGCCCACAGTATCTGGGGGAATCTCAGTCCAGCCCAGATACTGTGTGACCCAGCCTGGAGTGGCGGCTTGGGGAGCCGAGGGTGTGGGCCCACCCGATGCAGCCCACAGTATCTGGGGGAATCTCAGTCTGGCCCGGAGACTGTGTGACCCAGTCCAGAATGGCAGCTGTTGGCACCCAGTGCGGCCTGTGTTCAGATCAAGGCTGTGCGCAGCTGGTCCCCCGGAGTTTTTCTGGGTAATAACTGGGTGTCCCTAGGACTTTTCCACTTGATTTCCTCACCGTAGGAATTCCACTCACCTGGCAATCGCAAACATTGGTGTTTTAGGTTCCAGAGTTCAGTCTCCTGGTCGCTGTGCCGACACTGCTGTCCTACTCCTCAGACACAGTGTCCTCCCAGGGCCGCCATCTTGAATTCAATCTCCAGCTATCTCTTAATACATGTTCAGAGTATGAACAGATTTGGAGAATGGAAAAGATACTCCTAAGAGGGAGTTGTTTTATAATATATAAAGAACTCTTACAAATCAATATCAAAATAATAACCTGAATTAAATAGGCAAATGTCTTAAATGGTTTCCAAAGAAGACACGCAGATGCCAAGAGTGCATGTTAAAGTTGGTCATCACCAAAACCATAAAGAGATATTGTCTTACACCTAGTAACAGGCTGTTGTTACAACAACAAAATAGTCAATGTTACAGAAATACTTGAATGTTGTTGGTGAGAATGTTTAGTAGTATAGCCTCCGTGAAGATGTTATAGTAGCAAATATTACATATAATACAATATCATAAATTTCACTTCTAAGTGTGTAGCCAATGGAATTTAAATCAACATCTTGAAGGTACATTTGATTTGCAATCCTATATTCATCCTAGCATCATTTCAAATGGACAGGCTTCAGTAACAGCCAGGTTCCTACCCCCCCGCCCCCCATGGAATGATTACATGCTGTAATTCATGTAAGTGTTTACCCATTATGAAATATTTTGATTGTGCCTTGTTTTTGCTTAGTACAACACATGGTTATGAACAACCACAGTTTAACTCTCAAGGGAGGGCAAGTGGCCACTGCTGCGGGGGGGGGGGGGAGGAGTGAGGCCTGCTCTGGGCTGGGAAACTTTCCTGTTGTAAAACAAACCCACTAGAACCCATTAGAGACCTCCCCCAAAACCCTATCCTACGCTATAGGATCCCATGCTCTTCAAATCAGTGTCCCACTTTAGCTGACAACAATATTAAAGCTGCAATTTAAATTTATGTCTTAAGACAGTGCCTGGTTTTCATCAAATTATCCTCTTTCAAGGTGTACCTACAAACACTCAGAACACATGCATTTGGAGCTGGGAAATTTCATCTCTTCCCTCATTCTTTCCCCATGTTATTTCATCCAGAGATACTAGAGATAACCAGGAAGTATCGTTATAGCACGAACTTTTCCACTACTGTTCCAAAGTTTTACACATAGAATCATCAAATTCCTTGATCCTCACAAAGGGTGAATTGGGTATATCAAATGCACTCATATTGTATAGATTTTTAAAATAGCTCATGCACTCTTCAATGTGTGTTGGAAGATCAAAGAAGCTGGGTTCTGATGCCAGTGAAGGCTGGCAGCATTGACAGTAGCTGCATGACAGTCCTTGATGATATATATCAAGGAGTGAAGTCATGCAGGCAAAGTCCTCATGTCTGTGGTTCCTTCCAGAATGTGCTTCTCACTCCAGGGGAGGGGGTCTTCCCTTCTCAATTAATCCCAGGAAATCTCTAACACAATCTGTTAGAGGTGTATCTCTGACAACAAAGATTATCATTGTGGTTGTATGCTTATTTTAATATTCTAGACTAAGTGAGTTCTTGTTAGGTAAGATATTTCTGCACCTTGACCTCTCATCCTTACTCTTGTTTTGTTAACATACAAAACAAATATTCTTGCCAGGGGAGTAGCTATGAGAATTGAAAAACAAAACAAACACGGAATGCTTCTGGGGCTGCGAGCCCTCTGCTTCCTGAAACCCATGAACGCTGAGGCAGATGACATCAGTTTCTCAGCACCACAGCTCCAGCCAGCCACAGAGAACACTCCTCAGCAGATGGCCGCAGAGCTTCATCTGCTGTTCCTATGGAGGACAGTCTCTGCTGACGAGCACCTGTTAGTTTGTATAAATCACATGTGCTAGCAAGAAAACGGAAGGAGGGAGTGTTGTCTTCATTCTTAAGTTCCTTCATAAATCATCAGCAACTGATGCTATAAATCACAGACTTGACATATGTCCCAGCTGATTTCAAACATCTTCCTGCTTCAGCTTTGTTTTTTTTTTTTTAAATTGAGTCCTTCTAACTAAAGCATAACATCACTGTTAGATATTTTTATTAAATGCCTTGAAATGACATTTTGAATGAAAACTGACCTAACCTTTGTTTTTGAGCAGGTTATTATATAGGATTTGTTA
The DNA here is from genome assembly GCA_028658305.1 of Pachyuromys duprasi. Classification (NCBI taxonomy): domain Eukaryota; kingdom Metazoa; phylum Chordata; class Mammalia; order Rodentia; family Muridae; genus Pachyuromys; species Pachyuromys duprasi. The sequence goes on along the minus strand of JAQQSO010003665.1, from coordinate 10,108 downwards.
AATTGTGAAACACATTTCATTGCGTTGTTTTTCCTAAGGAAATTTGTCTGTAAAGAACATTCGTTCTTGTGGAAGAATGTAGCTCTCTCCTAAATGACTAATAGCTGTTTTTATCTTACTATGTTTTTGTTATTTCAGAGATTGTGTATAGGTGTAAAATTATAATAGATATCTTGAGATTGTTTTGGATAGATATTCAGAATATGGAATTTTAGTTATCACACAGTAGGACACCTTAGTTTTGTGTGTATGAGGTAAATGGGCAAAGTGAATGTTTCAGGCATAAAGAATGGGTAATTGTTTTCTGGAAAAAAATACTATTTTTACTTTTGTTTTATAAAAATGCTAACATTTTGCTAACTAAGCTATCAGAAATATTAATCCTCTAGGTGGAAAATTTGGAAGAGTTTGATTAAATATCTAGGTATTTATTTGCGACATTCTTATCGAACTGGAGAGGAACTTGCCATTGTGTTATGTTTGTTAAATGACTTATTTGATGAGTATTCCTCCCCAGATTAATAGTAAGTATAATTGTTTTCGGTTTTTTAGGGGACTTGGTTCCAGGAACTCCTTAAGGATGCTCAAGACCCTCCTATACAAAAGGCAGCATTTGCATATTGTCTGTACACTACCTCCTATTCATCTTGAGCCACCTTCAGATCATGCATGCCACTCTGATACTAACCCAGCACGACTGCTAAGTGTGCAGTTATGTTATGCTGTTTGAAGATTACTGACAAGGAAAACACTTGGGATTGTTCAATGCAGATGCTCCATTGTTCTTTTCAGAATATTTGTCTCTGGTCCACATTTGGTAGGATTCCTGGGGTTGCGGAATCCATGGTCGTGGGGCACCAAATGTATTTTTCTTTACCAAGTCATATCCTTTTTTCTTTGTCATGATCCCATTAGTTAGCTGATAAATGTGCGACTTTGCTCTCTTTTGGCTGCCATGGGAGTAAACTTCCCTCTTACAACACTTGGTATTGCTGTTATGCTCTTTGAAATACCTGAAGCCAAGGGGCGTGGATAGCCATAGACTTCCTTTCGCAATAGGTAAGGTAAATACAATTTAAAATTTTCTTTTTTCTTATTATAGAAATGTGTCTGGGTGAAAAACAAGCCTATTAGAAATATGAAACTCTGGAAGAGAACTTAAAAATTGGGGAATAAATGGAACTGTTTCCTTCTTTGTAGTTTTGAATTATGACATCCCAATCTTCCAAAGTTTTGATTAGTCTGACCTTTTTTTTTAGTGAAACGAAACGTTGCAATGTGTCTGGGTTTTATTGCCTAGCTTCCCCCAAACTTATATTTCGAGAAGCAAACTACTCTCCTGAAACATTTATTCTAAGCGTTTTCAAAAGCAGAGTGAAGTTAAAATCTTAGAGGCATACCTTTATTCTCAACACCTAGTTTTTATCAATGTATTTGTATTTTGTTGTGCTCTAAATTATTGCCAATTGTTTTTCATTAAGAACCTTAGCTTTGCGTCATTTTTTTCACATTTAATTAGCAATAAAATACAGACTTATTGCTACATTTGCTGAGATTTGACAAATGTGTACACCCCTGTATCCAGCTTGTAACAAGAGAAGAAGAGCTTTGCTGTTGCTCCAGAGAGTCCCCATCTCGCTTCACACCTGTCCCTGATGCTCACATGAAAGGTACTTACCAGGACTCTTTGCTTCTTTCACTTAGCCTGATGCTTTTGCGCTCTTCCCCCGACATCACATGCATTTGTAGCATCTTCCCTGTCATTCACAGGTAGTATTTTCTTCTGTGAATTTACTGTAGTTGATTCCTACATCTTTCATCTTCCTGCTGGAGAGGACTTGAGATTCCAGACTTTTAACCTCAGGAGGCTACTTTTTATGATTTAATTATATAGTTAATACGTGTTAATAAAAATTAAAGCTTTCATTAATAATTGGACTTCCCAGTCATTATTATGTAGTTATTTCCTAACATGCAATGTTGAAACCTTGACGATTACATGTAAATTTACAATTCATACTATTAAGACTATGCCTTCGTTGGTGTTTTGAGTGAAATTCTTTGATCTTTAATTAGTAACCATCCTTCTAAAGACAGGGAAGTTTCTACCTGGCCTCACTCTTCTTTGCCCCTTTCCATCTGAGAAAGGTCATCTTTGAAAATTCTACTGTGAAATGTGTAGATGGTCTTGTAATCCAACACCTAAATTCTGCTTATTTGCTTTTGTTTTAGGTAAATAGCATAAATTATTTTTATATTATGAAATAATTCTGTTGAGACAATTTATGGTGATGCGATATTCGGGCTGCGAGATTGGTAAATATTTTAGGTAAAACTTCTCAATTACCATAAGGATAATCTATAATCTATAAATGCCTAAATTTACAGGGATAAAACAATTTTTGGAAATCTTAATGATTTCAAATTTTTTCATCTGCTACTACCTACAACTGCAAAGTCATTTTATCAGCCACTTCACATAGACAAGGGCAGATACATGTATAACTGTTGTTCAAAACTTCAAGCATAGTATGGGGGCACATACCTGGATTACTAGAATTTTACTAGAATTTTCAGGGCTGAGCCAGGAGTTCAAGGTCAGCCTGGCTAAATGAGCTCTAACGAGACCCTTGTCTTTACAAAAGGAAATAGTGAGGTCTATGTGACAGTTGAAGTTAGGGAAAGTTGAACTTATAGAATGTATTACATCGTGGAAGTGTTGTGAATAATGGAAGCACATATTTTCAGCCCAGTAAAGTCATCTCTTCCTTTTTGGAACAGGACCACTGAACATAACACTGTTCTTTAAAAGTTTGGTTTTGCTATGTATGCAAGAAAAGGAATGACACACACTATCTTGACATCCCAACAAGGGCACACTTGCCTGGCGAGAAAAGAAATGCATGATTGAAAAATGAGCTTAAGTAAGCTTGAAATCCTGTGGAAAATGACTAGTGGAGAGATTGTGTTCTTTTAAAAACTCCCAAGTGTCACAGAAAATGAATTCCTTAGAATTAGAAAATTTCCCTGATTCCTCCATGTTTGGAGTTTCTGCGTATCATACCTGACGTGGGCTTTGCTTTTTCCTTTCTGTGTGAGCTGTTATGTTCTTTCTGCCCCTTGCTGTGTTCTTGCCTCTAGCTGGAAACTCTCTCATGTGTTCAAAGATGTTTCAAATTCCAAGAATTTGCATCAATGCCTTAGCCAAGTGTCACTGATTTCCTGTTCCAGGTCACTTCCCCCGGCATGATCTGTCAATAGCACAGATGATGTCTCTGCCTCCTGCCTGTTATTTCTGTACCGTCTCCTTCTCATTATCTTCTTGCTGCTGATGTCTCCAGAAGCCTTGCTCAGCTACAGGAACCAGGGTAGAGCAGTTAACAGCTGTGTGCCCAGCATCCGCAGCAATCTCTTAACACCTGTGTGGGGCCACGTGGAGCCTGACATAGCTCTTAGCTTCTTGCATGAACTCTCTCATTAAATATTACAGTGTCTCTATCATCTCAATGCTATTATTATGTCTAATAATGTGTTTCATTGCCTGACCTCTATTGAATTTGAATTATATTCCATTTTAGGTTTACCTAAATATTTTTTTGTGAAAATTTTCTTGGGAAAGAACATACTAATTAATCTAATATTTTTATTTTTTGGTAAGCCTAGCCCTTAATGGCTGATCCATCTCTCCAGCCCTTATCTAATATTTTTAAATGAAATGATATAGTCCTTTCTCTATTCAGGAAGTATTTAACTCAGGCCCCAAACTGTTTTTGATATGTATACATATGGGGGTGTTACAGACAGATCTCCAACCACCTCAGCCATTATTTGATCTCTTGTCATGTAACATCGGGGTAGTTATGAGTTACCTCCCAAGCTTCTTATGGAAGATAATATATGTGAGAATACTTTATCAATTATTAATGTATCATAATAGAAATAATTTTGCTAGCTTATTAAAAAATAATGAGATCATCTGTGAGCTGCTGGAGTTTGATTAGCTTCTTTCTTCAAGACTTGTTTACTCTTGCTAGGCACATTTTCCTTTTTTGTGAAACTGCTAAGATGGCCTTTCTAATTATCATCTTTAGTTGATTTCCTCTACAGTTCAATGTATATGTTTATACGTGTCTTGAGGTGGACACTCTCTGGCTTAAATATTTGTTTGGCTTAAAAATTAATTAAATATGCTTATATGAATTTGATCATTAAAAAAATAGAGAGATCAAAGTACAGGGAACATTTCAATATTTTGCTTCTCTCCTGCAGTGTTGTGGAGTACTGGTGACTCTAGTCTTTTTTTAGGATGTGTTTGTTTCATATATTATATGAAACTATATATGAAAAACTAATATTTCTCTTGGTAGGACGTAACTTCAGAGTGCTGACTTTATAACGTAGAGACAAACGGCCAGTGTGTGTCAAGTCAGTTGGAGGATGCCATGTTGGCTATCAGCATTCCCAGGCTTTTAAGCATCCTTATTTGGCATATAGGCTTTTCTGAGCTGTGACTTTGAAAGCCTGGTCTACTTTGGTGCAAATGTTAATCTACTTGAGCTCCAGCAGTAAAAGTCAGCTGTTCTTCCCACTCCTCTCCCCCCATGTATTCTGACTTCCCCATCAGGATCCCCATTCCTCTTACTTTCCTACCATCCTGGGCTCTTGGGGTTCTGAACTCACCCTTCACTCTGGTTTCATGACCACAAAGTAACCTAGCCCAGTCTTACTATGCTTGGGGTTCTATACCCACCTGCGTTCAAAAATAATATGGTAAAATCACATCTTAGCGTGTTAGAGCTGCAGTCTATCCTTCCCAGCAAGTTTTAAACAACCCTTATCATTGTCAGTGGTCTTTTCTATAAAACCAGGGCGTTCAAATCGCCTTCACAATATCTCCATAGTGTTCATTTGTGTCCTATGACAAATGATGTCCTTACAAGGAACTAAGATTGTTCTCTTCACTGGGTGTTTCCAGTACGGAGTAGAAGTGTAGTGTGAATCCTACCCCTCTTTCAAACTGCTATTACTCTTCTTCCTCTTCTTTTATCCTTATTGCTCTATGTGGTTTTCCTAGAGTGCATTTGGTTTTTATTTATTTTAACTCTTATGCCTCTATATACTCAAGAGATTATCAGGAAAATTATGTATGTCTGGTCATTGGATTTACAATTAACATGGAAAGAAAGTTTTTAATAATGTCTGTTGTCACATTAAAAAGATACATAAGTTATATGTGTTCCCAGTTATTGCACTCCTATCTTAATTATATGTCTTTTAAGATTTAATATACCCCCAAACTTAATGTAACTCTTGATTTAATATAGGCATCAGCTTAGAGAACATATAATATCCAAGATATATTGAGAACATGCTTTACTATTCCTTGTTATTTGACATATCCTGAATTCTAATATGTGTACTATTATAAATAAGAAGAATGACTCTTGAACACAAATTCTAAAATTTAAAGTTAGAATCCTAGAAGTTAAATAACCAGGCTAAAGTAATACTTTTAATATTTCTGGATAATTTTTTATTCCTGATTTCTGTATTTGGACCCTAAGAATTCATACAGTAAATACACTAATCACTGCTTTCTCTTTGGTATAAGCTCCCCATATCTCTCTAAGTAGGCCTGGTCATTTCTTTGCTGTGGCTTTATTTAATATTCTTCTAAAGCTATGGAGCAGTTATCATTTTTTTTTTCCTTTGGAAAAATCATTGGTTCTGGGAAAGAGAAACCATTGTACTGCAGTGGGCCATAGAAAGGTACAGAGCGGATTGGGCAGTGGGGGGCCCTCAGAAGAAGGATCAGCATGGAAGAGAGCAAGATGGAGATTAATTTTCTAGGTTTTGCTGACACTAGCCTGTAGTGCCAGTGTCCTCTGTTAAAGAGTTATCCTGTGACAGGAATTTTAAAAAGATGCAAGTAGGTTCTTGGCAAGCAAGAAAAACTTACATAAGTAATGAGAAGCTCCCTGTAGGCTTATAAGAAAGGGTGTGAGTCTTGAACTTTGCTGTGGGTGCTGTATCGGGGTCGGCTAGTTCGGCAGGTGTGAAAATAAATGTTTACACTTCTGTAGAAAAATCACTGAAGAGCCTGCATTGCCTAGCAACTCCACACGTTTATTGAAGTGGTCTCGGTGATACGTCTGCCACCCTGTGTAATAGTCCTTGCATGCTGCAGTTGGCTAAACGAATGCACTCCTTCCTGTGCAGAGAAAAGAACTGAAGAGCTGTGATCCAGCACCGCAAAATGGTGCAGTGATTCTCACCCACAGCTCACTGTATATTTGAACTGGTTTTAGCAGAATGTGATTTTGATATCTGGAATGAACTAGACTTTGCAGCAGTATTGCACTTAGGTACTCCTGACCAGAGTAAACACATTTATGGAGTGTGACTGGAAACAGACATCATTAATGTTACAGCAAACCATTTTATTATTGTGTTGGGTATGCCACTGGCATGTATGCTTGGTTTTTTTCTTCAGTTATAGTCATTACCCTGCATGTTTAGCATTTTCCATGGTTTCTCATATAGAAGAACCCAGCCTATAAGCAGATGGAAATGATAGCATATGGCTCATAACAATTTGTTTTTTCAGAATTTTAGACTCCTCTGAGAATCACCATATCATCCTTTCATTATCCACCATACTCTCCCTCTTATATTTGCACACGTAGGCTTCTCCATGGCCAAGCATTCATCCCTAACTTGACCATATATCTTTGGTCAGTATATTTTAATTCTTCTGAAGCTTTATGATTACTAAATTATAAATCTCAGTAAATCACAGCAAAGGGAAGCCAATTTTCCCTGGCAGATTGGTACCAGGACCACTGCACTGAAGAGTGGGCAAATCCTGTATTATGGGTCCCAGAGGTTTTTGAAGACAGCATCTCAAATGGTGATTTATAATTCAAGCCTGACTCAGGTTTACAAGGGGAAGTGGCATGAAAAACAAAAGCAAATAGTCCAGCTGTCCATGAACACAAAATTCTCATGAAAGGAACTTCTAGGAAAAGTGTGTTTTAGAAGTTATTTATTTAAGATTTATTTTATTTATTGTGTGTGTTTGTGTTATGTACATATGTGTGTATGCACAGGTATGTGTACCTGTGTGCACATGAAGGGCATAAGAGGATGTCAGATCCTTTGAGCTGGAATTATAAACATTTATAGGTTACCTGTCATGTTTTATGGGTGCTGGAATCTGGGCTCCCACACTTCTGATTAGTCAGTAAGGGTACTTACCTGCACTGCTGTCTCTCTTGCCCAGGGAAGTGTGGTTTTAATGAAGAAGAAAATGAGAAAGATATGCCTTTTCCTTCTCTAAGATGGGGACAATCGGGTGGCATCAACAGGCTCTCTCCTTTCTCTGCTGATCCTAAAGCAGGTGTGTGATGACAGAACATGAGAGGAGGCAAAAGGAAGGTAAAGGGAAAAAGCCCCTAGGGGGGATCATTGTCTTGATTCCATTTTGCAGGGCTAGCTGCTGTTGTTCTGCACAGGGGTTGCATCTTTTAGGGGTAGACCCCTCGCCCATTTCCTTTCAGGCTGTGGGAAGAAGCAGTGATGCATTTATGTGGTAAATACCCCTGGTATATTAACCTCACCTCTTTGGTTCTCATAAACCCAGAGTTTTTACAAATAGGTCTTTTAAACAATTGCCTTTCATAATGAGCGGGAATATGCCATTTATTCATACTAGAACCCTATCATCTAGTTTGAGATGATAAACCACACTAAGAAGAATGATTGAATTGTTGGTAGTTTGCAAACATCAAGTATCTGCAAACAATTAGAGACCGTGCTGGGTTTGATAGTAAATCAAGAGCCAGGGATCCTACCCTACACAAACAAATGAAAACTATTGCTATCTGAGAAGACAGTGCATTTAAAACAATAGAGTTTGAATTGATTAGGGGCCTTTGGTGGCCCTTAATTGAAGGGATGAGTAAGTATGCCATCAGAACTTAACTATGAGATGGTCAAACTAGAGGGGGGTGTTACAAAATGTATTTCGGGTGAAATGAGTACAAGATTTTAAATGAGGCTGTAGGAGCATGAGGGAATAGTGAGTTCAGTTGAAATATGTACTTACTTTGAAAAGCATTTGACATTTTTCAATCTTGTTTTTTTGAAAATTTATTTTACTCCAAAATTAGTGCTATGCTGCTAGCTGTCCATGTTTATTGTAGGTAAAAACTGGACCACTGCAGTACCAATGCCTGCCTGAGTCCTTTTTCAGATGAATAGTTAGCTCCCCTGAATTCCAATTGCTCTTGTCATGCATATAGTTGTGTTTGGACACACCTGAGTTGTAATTCATACTCTTGGTTCTAATAGAACTTTCATGTATAATTACCATTACATTGTATTTATGGCAATAAAATCTATTCTTTGGGAACTATTACGGTATTTAGAATCCTGGAAGTACATGTGCTTAGTACCAGTTGTCACAGTGATTTTTTCCAGTGCCTGAATTTCTAAGAAATCAGCCTCTATTGTACTTCAAAACAAAACTGATGTCTAATAAAATCCCTTTTGAGATGGCAGCTCTTTGTAGGATCTGAGAAAGGAAAACATTATATCAATAAGAATATTCACAAATATTCTGTTTAGAAATACTAAGGAGAAAGGGGAAATCATGAAACTGTCTCAGGAAAATAACCCTAGAAGTTTATAAGAATATACTTTGCTTTGTGTCATAGTGAGGTATTTCTAGAAAAGCTGAGAGAATGCATATGTATTCTCCCAACTGGGCTCAGTCTGTTTGCTTTTCAGACTTTTCCATGTTGCACGTGGGTTCCTAGAAAGCTGAGCGAATTCTTTTCTGAGCTTCCTTTACTGAGGAATCTGTGATGCACTGATCTCTGTCTTAGAATTTACTTTGGCTGTTGGCACACACTAAAGACACAAGAGTAGCCTCCATAAGTGGTGACACCAGAATATCAGCCGTGGTCAACAGAGTGCATGCATGGGCTTTTTCAGGTCATTGCCTCAGATGGAAATTGGCCAGACAGTTGTGTTTTCATTGGTTATACATAGGCATTTAATGATGTAGCCTTTTCACACTGATTTAAGTGGACATCTTTACAGGGAAGGTTGCCAACTCAGTACCAAGATTGCATGGCAGACTTTCAAGTTAGTTTTGTGATTCCAAGGGCATTTATGATTTCATGCTTATGACAGTGGTGGCATGGGGGCAGCCTTGTACCACCGTAACAATTTATTCCTCCTTTTAAAGGCTTCTGTCGCCATGTTCAACACTCAGTCCCTGAAGCAGGAATGTGAACGCATGACTCCTTCTCTAACTGGGGATGACTCAGAGGACACATGCCAGTTGCCCACTTAGAGCAGAACCTGCAAACTCTTTTGGATATGCTTCTCAGTGTGAGTTGAGGTTCAAATACCGTAATATAATTCAGGCTTGTTAACTTGGTCCTCTTGAAGCTAATATAAAACAAATTCAAAAGCAAGTCCTAGTTTTGTCCGAGGGAATGGAACCCAGGGCCACTGGTTAGGACTCATGTCTGCAGGCTATTGAATTCTTGCTACCCCAAAAGACTATCTTCATCTCACACCTGCTGTGAGAACTCGACTGTTGTAATTATTTATTATTTGTTTGTTTGTTCTGAGAAAGGCTGTTCTGTATTCTACACATTTGGTTACACACCCTATCTCCTAATGCCCTGGTACTTCTCAGCTGGTGACCTTTTTTCACCTTCAAAATCAAACAACACCATTTTTCTTTCTTTTTTTTTTTTAGAGCTGACATTGTGTCATCAGGTTGCTTATTTTTCAGATGTTTCTTATTATATGAGTGTAAAAGAACACATTTATCCTGTTAAGCATTGAACATTTCTTGAGAGGGATATTATTATTTTACTAATGAGAGCACACAGCACATATACACAACACAACTTTCAGGTATTATTTTTTGGGTATATCTCAATATTGCTGGTGCCCTTACTATAATGCATAATCTTTTTTTTTTAATTTATTTATTTTTATCTCAATCACAGGTTGGGTACTTTGAATCCCAGGCATAGCCCCCTCCCCCATTCCCTCCCACCCTCCCACTCCCTCCCTCATCTCCTTC
>JAQQSO010003664.1:0-13385 GCA_028658305.1 Pachyuromys duprasi | reverse complement strand
CTTACCTGGGAATGGGGTTTGGAAGGAAGGTATAAGTTTAAGTGACCCCCAAATAAAGTAGCATTTGAAAAACTAGCACCTATGTCTCTCCACAGAAAAGGAAGCAAGCCAGGGAGAGAGACAGTACCGCCAGTCTAACCTCACCAGCTCCACTACCCTCCCTAAGCTCATATCCTGTCCCTCTCCCTCCTGACAGAATGGACTCCTTCAAAACTAAGCCCGATACTCACAGAGAACTCTTCTGCCTGTTTCTTGACTTGATCTGCATCCATATTTGACTTCCCATTCAAATTCATAATCTGAAGAGAATATTCTTTATAAAGTTTCTGCCTATAAAACATAACAGTGTATATACTGTGCGTGATTCCTTCACAGCATGAAGAAAGCCACTTCAAAGCATGACTGACTTGCTGTCACTAACTCTCTCAATGGAGGAATGGGGAAAGGACATCTAAAACATCCTGACAGGGAAAAGGAATATGGTGTGGATTATGTGGTCTTACATGAATAGTATCTCTTCCTCCTTGGCTGTGAGAGAAGTCACTGCATTACTCTTAGAGCTAGAAAAATCAGGAGAAGAACTATTGTTTTACTAATATTCCATACAGAGCTTCTATGGAGTAGGGGTCATGGCTATTCCTCAAGCTCTTGCCATCCTTACTTACTAACCCACTGTCATCGGGTCTGGGATCAAAGCCCCTAGAAGCAACCTTACCTTCGCTCATACTGGAGTTTTAGAACATCCTCAACTTTCTGCTGCATGGTTTGGAAAGACATGGTGATGATCTTTCCGAATCTGCCTCTTTTTCCCTCAAGAAAGTTCTTAATAGATCCTGTATTTAAAAACAATCTTGTAAGCATGACCATAATGTTCCCTCAATGGTCCTGGGAAGGCACTTGTTATCAATAGATGGAAATAATCTGCCAATGGAAAGATTACCTGCCTCTTTTCTTTCCGTCAAGAATTTCAGGGGTTATGACCTTAATGTGAAATTGGATAGTTGGACTTTAGCAACTATATATTACATACCAAACAAATGGAGGGGACTCAACAAAAAAAGTGTCAAGTCACTCTGTAATTGCTTTGTGAAATGTTACTTATAAAGTATAAATTTATTCAATGCACTAGGTATACTTCATTTCCAAGACAAATTCAGAGGGACTGCTGGGCTACTTTATGACCAACAGAAAAGTAGTCCAATTACTAAATCTCCAAAGGAAAAGAGGTTACTGGACAGTGAGATGAAAATACTGTAATTATTGTAGCCATTGAGGCTTTTAGAGGAATTTATAAGGTAGAGATACTGAATAATTTAAAGGGAAAAAAGACCTTGATTCATGGGAAAGTCTGTTGTTTGGGGGGCAGAACCCAGAGCTCTGAGCTTACTAGGCAAGTGCTCTCCCACCAGGGTACATCCCTATCCTGAGTCCAGATTAGTTTCTAGATGTGACTCTCCATGAGAAAATTCTGCAGAGCTCACAGCTGGTTCTTAGTTTGTAATGTTTTCAACAGTTCACGTGACTGACATCTGACAGCAATTTAAAGCAGGACTAAGTCTGATCACACACTTGTCACAGGCTATACCAGTGCTGACTTCAGCTTTCCACTTCCTGTGCTATTGTTTTCCACGTTAAGCAGTGGGCAGCTATTTAAGAGGTGATGGCACTCACCACTCAGCCACTGCCCTACGCTATACCAACAATAACTGGACTAGATTAGAAATGAGTGAAGTGAAAATGTGAGATTAAAAACAGAGGCAGCCTTGGGATCCAAGATGGTGGCAGCAAAGTGCCTCTGACTGATGAGCAGGACAGCAGAGACTGCCCAGCAACCAACAGACCAAACTCTGGGCCCTAAAACACCAGCGATTGTTTCCCAAGTCGGAGGAAACCCCAAGGTTTCTAAAGCAATTAGGTCCATTCTCACATCACCCATCTAAACCACGGAAGACTTCTTGGATGCAGGCAGGGCCTGGGTCACCACCCCAGAGCCACATGCCTGCATGCTCCCATCACTATCCCAGACTGAACTGGCGGCACCACAACACCAGAGACTGGGTGTTCCAGTGTAGAGAAAACCCCACGGTGAAGAAGGCAATCAGGAGTAACCTCAGATCACCCATTCAATCCCTTGACAGGGGCCCAAGCTAATGCAGGCACTCAGCTGTAAGGTCAGAGACCCACCTGTGCACCAAACTCAATCTCTCACACCAAACTGTAGTCACCAGGGCACCATACACAGAGATTTATGTTTATGAAGAGGAGAGTGGAGGAAACAAAATGCTTAAAGAAATAGATGAAGATAAAGTCAAACCGATTATGGGCACCCATAAAGAAACAGTAGAAATAAAGTTGAGCAGATTATGACCACCTGTAAAGAAATGGCAGAAGATCAATTCAAACAGAATATGGCTATCCGTAAAGAAATATGGGAAGACAAACTGTTTGTGGCCTTCAAAGAGGAAATAATTAAGTCATTGAAAAAAGAGGGAATCCAAGATGGCAGCGACTAGGGCACACCATACTCAGAGGAGCTGAAACTCCGAATTGGTGAATCAAGGGGCTGTGGAACCCAAAACAACCATAGGAGGAGCTCTGGGAGAAGGAGGACAAAACCTGATCTGAGTCCAGTAGGACACAGGTCACCCGCGGACATCTCCGTGGACTTCTCCTGGGGAATCAATTTCCGGGCATTTCCCCATAACTGGTGGAAGCAGCTGCGGATGTAGCCAAGCCTGCAGGAGAGGAAGTGGGGGAGATACCGCAGCCAGCAGGAAAGCAGCATTGGAGGGACCCTAACAAGCAGTGAAGCAGAGGAGGCAGCCCGCAGTGCACACAGCAGCCTGCAAGGAGCACAGGCGGCACCCTCCAAGCACAGATCTCCGGCATTCCCCCGCAGCCTTGTCTAAGGGGGTAGCAGATAGCGCTTCCCAACTCAGGGAGTAAAGTGCAGCCTGCTGGCCTTCCAGCTTCCAGCGCACAACTCAGGGCCAGGATCAGAGAGTCCACAACTGAATATGTTTCCTGCTCACAGTGCCAGCAACAGACCTCAGAGTCCAGCCTGCTGACCCTGCCTCAGACTGTAGAACAATGGGTGTCAAGGGCCACTGTCTCTGTAGGGAGCTGCTGTTTTAACAGCTGTTTTGATATTTAAATTTCAGCACAAAGACTGGCTTTCCCAGGCCTTCTCTGGAGTAAGGGAAAATTTTGCAAGTCCATCTCCTTTTGTTTTGTGACAGCAGGTGGAATAGCTTGTCAAAACCACACCTCTTGTTTCACCTCTTTGTGATTTTAACTCATTGTGCTGAGCTGTTTTTACTCTGACTTAAAAGGAGTCTGACATAAAGCCAAGGGGCTGCTGCTGGCTGACTAGTTAGTTGTGACTGCTAAAGCCTCTCATAAAGGTCCCATGTGCTGTGTGTAGTTTATTAATTTTAATCCTCACTCCTGAGTCAAGAACCGTTCAACTCTGCTGGCAGGCCCTGGTAACTGGGTATTCAGGAAACATGTGCAGAGGCATTATGCCCACAATCTGCACATGCTAGCTGCCCCAGAATCCACATCCCCTCCTGCACTTGCTCTCAACACATATATCCCAAGCAGCTACACACTGTAGCACTCTCCTTCAAGACAAACATTCCTGCATCCAAGTCCGCTCATGGGCTTGCACAAACACACACACACAAACACAGACACTTACGATTCTGGGCAAGCCACTCTTTCTCCCTCAGATACAACTGAAGCAACAACACACACTCTCAAACCCCTGTACCTCCCTGATCTTCATGAAGAATTCTACAGACATCAGAGTAAGACAGTTCCAGTCCGAAGTTCAGACTCAGGGAACAAACAGCAAAGATTATATAGAAGCAATGGGCAAAGGTCAACATAAGAACTCACCCAACAAAAATCAGGACAACATTGTCCCACCAACAACACCGAAAACCAATGGATATTTTAAATCAACAGAAACACAGGAAAATGAATTTAAAGCTATGATTATCCAGTTACTACAGGAACAAAAAGAAGAAACGAACAGAACTCTCAAAGAAATTCAAAAGAATATAATGGCCCACGTGGAGGAACAATTAGAAACATATAGAGAGGAAACAAATACAAAAATTAGAGCCAGTTTCAATCAGATCAAGGATGTCATGAAAAGACTAAACCTAAGAATAATGGGGATAGATGAAAACGGCTCTAAGTGCCAAAAAATATTTTTAAGAAAATCATACAACAAAATTTCCCTAAGTTAAAGAAAGAGATGTCCATACACATACAAGAAGCCTACAAAACACCAAATAGACTAGACCACAAAAGGAATACCTCATGCCACATCATAGTCAAAACACTAAACCTACAAATCAAAGAAAAAATATTAAAGGCAGAAAGGGAAAAAGGTCAAGTAACATATGAAGGTAGACCTATCAGAATCACACCAGACTAATCATCAGAAACTATGAAAGCCAGAAGTGCCTGGGCAGAGGTCATGCAGTTTTTAATGAAACACACATGCCAACCCAGACTACTATTCTCAGCAAAGCTTTCAATCAACATAGATGGAGAAAACAAAATATTCCATGACAAAGCTAAATTTAAGCAATATCGACACAACAACCCAACCCTACAGAAGATACTAGATGGAAAACTCCAATCCAACGAAAACAACTACACCAAAGAAAATATAGGATACAGATAATCTCCCAGCAAAAATTAAAAGAGGAAAAAAAAAGACAATGAACCATAGTAAGACCACCAACTCCACATTAAAAGGAACAGTCATTGGTCACTTATCTATCAACACCAATGGACTCAACTCTCCAATAAAAAGACACAGACTAACAGAATGTTCGGGGAAACAGGATCCAACATTCTGCTGCATTCAAGAAACACACCTATGCAACAAAGATAAAGAGTACCTCAGTGTAAAGGGCTGGAAAAATATGTTTCAAGAAAATGGCCCCAGAAAACAAGCTGGGGTAGCAATCCTACATTCTATTAAAATATACGTTCAACCAAAACTAATCAAAAAAGATGAGGAGGTGCACTTCCTTCTCATCAAAGGAAAATTCGAACAGGAGGACTTCACAATTTTGAACATCTATGCCGCAAATGCAACACCACCTACATTTGTAAATGAAATATTAATGAAGCTGAAATCTCACATAGATCCCAACACCTTAATAGTGAGAGACTTCAACACTCCACTCTCACCAAGGGACAGATCATCCAGTCAGAAGCGAAACAGGGAAACAAGGGCACTCACAGAGACCCTAAATCAAATGGACCTAATAGATGTCTACAGAAGTTTTCACCCCAAATCAAAAGAGTATACCTTCTTTTCAGCACCTCAAGGAATCTTCTCCAAAATAGACCATATAGTTGGTCACAAAACAAGCCTCAGCAGATACAAAAAGACTGAAATAATTCCTTGTATCCTACCTGACCATCATGATCTAAAGCTGGACCTCAACAACAACAGAAACAGCAAAATGCCTACACATATGTGGAAACTGAACAACTTGCTACTCAATGACAGCTGGGTTAGGGAAGAAATAAAGAAAGATATTAAAGACTTCCTAGAATTCAATGAAAGTGAAAGCACAACGTACCCAAAATTATGGGACACAATGAAGACAAGTGCTAAGAGGAAAGTTCATACAACTAAGTGCCTTCAAGAAGAAATTTGAAATACCTCATACAAGCAACTTAATGGCCCAACTGAAAACCCTTGAAAAAAAAAAAAAAAGAAGCACATACACCCAAGAGGAGCAGACAGCTGGAAATAATCAAACAAAGGGAAGAAATCAATCAGTTAGAAACAAATAAAACTATTCAAAGAAACAATGAAACCAAGAGCTGGTTCTTTGAGAAAATCAACAAAATAGACAAGCCCTTAGCCAAACTAATAAAAAGGAAGAGAGAAACAATCCAAGTCAGCAAAATCAGAAATGAAAAGGGGGACAAAACAACAGACACTGAGGAAATCCAAACAATCATTAGGTCTTTCTACAAAAGCCTACATGTCACAAAATTTGAAAATATAAATTAGATGGAAAATTTTCTTGATAGATTCCCATCTACCTAAATTAAGGCAAGATTAGGTAGAAAAATTGAATAGACCTATATCCCCCAAGGAAATAGAAGCAGTCATCAACTTTCTCACTTCCAAAATAAAGCCCTGGGCCAGATGGACTCAGTGCAGAACTCTACCAGACCTTCAAACGTGCTAACTCCAATTCTCTCTAAACTATTCCACAAAATAGAAACAGTAGGAATATTAACAAACTCATTATATGAAGCCATAGTCACCTTGATACCTAAACCACACAAAGACCAAACAAAAATAGAGAACTTCAGAGCTATCTCTCTTATGAACATTGATGCAAAAATACTCAATAAAATACTTGAAAACCGAATGCAAGAACACATCAAAGATATCATCCACCATGACCAAGTAGGCTTCATCCCAGGCATGCAGGGGTGGTTCAATATACGGAAATCCATCAATGTGATCCATCATATAAACAACCTGAAGGAGAAAAACCACATGACCACCTCCTTAGATGCCGAAAAAGCTTTCGACAAAGTGCAACACCCATTCATGTTTAAAGTCTTGGAGAGATCAGGGATAAAAGGCACATACCTAAACATAGTAAAGGCAATATACAGCAAGCCTATAGCAAACAACAAACTCAATGGAGAGAAATTTAAATCAATCCCACTGAAATCAGGGACATGGCAAGGCTGCCCACTGTCTCCATATTTCTTCAACACAGTACTTAAAGTCCTAGGTAGAGCAATGAGACAACTAAAGGAGATCAAGGGGATACAACTCAGAAAGGAAGAATTCAATGTATCCCTATTTGCAAATAATATTATAGTATACATGAGCGACCCCAAAAATTCAACCAGAGAACTCCTTCAACTGATAAACACCTTCAGCAAAATGGCTGGATACAAAATCAACTCAAAAAAATCAGAAGCCCTCCTGTACACTAAAGACAAAAGGGCCGAGAAAGAAATTAAGGAAACAACACCCTTCACAGTGCTCACTAACAACATCAAGTACCTTGAGGTGACTCTAACCAAGCAAGGGAACGACCTGTTTGAGAAAACCTTCAAGTCTCTGAAAAAAGAAATTGAAGGAGATATCAGAAGATGGAAAGATCTCCCGTGCTCAAGAATTGGTAGGATTAACATAGTGAAAATGGCTATTCTGCCTAAAGTAATCTACAGATTCAATGCAATTCCCATCAAAATACCAACACAATTCTAACAGATCTCGGAAGAAAAATTCTCAACTTCATATGAAGAAACAAAAAACCCAGAATTTCCAAAACATTCCTGTAGAACAACAGATCACCTGGCAGTATCTCCACACCTGATTTCAAGCAGTATCACAGAGCAATAGTTAAAAAAACTGCGTGGTATTGGCATAGAAACAGAACAGAGGATCAATGGAACCGAACAGAAGACCCAAAAATAAACCCACACACCTATGGAAACATGATTTTCGATGAAGAAGCCAAATCCATTCAATGGAAAAAAGACAGCATCTTCAACAAATGGTATGGACCAACTGGATATATATATATATGCAGAAAAATGAAAATAGATCCATATTTATCACATTGCACAAAACTAAAGCCCAAGTGGATCAAAGACCTCAACATAACACCAGATACTTTAAATCGGTTAGAAGAAAAAGTGGGGAAGACCCTAGATCTCATTGGTACAGGAGACTATGTCCTGAACAGAACACCAACAGCACAGGCTCTAAGAGCAAAAATCAATGAATGGGACGTCATGAAACTGAAAAACTTCTGTAAAGCAAAAGACACTGTAATCAAAACAAAACAACAGCCTACAGGCTGGGAAAGAATCGTCACCAACCCTATATCTGACAGAGGGCCAATATCCAGTATATATAAAGAACTCATGAAGATGAAAAGCAACAAATCAAGTAATCCAATTTAAAAAATGGGGTATGGAGTTAAACAGAGAACGCTCTGTAGAAGACTGTAGAATGAGAGAAAAACACTTAAAGAAATGTTCATGTCCTTAGCCACCAGGGAGATGCAAATCAAAACGAACCTGAGACTTCACCTTAACCTGTCAGAATGGCTAAGATCAAAACTCAAGTGACAACGCATGCTGGAGAGGTTGTGGAGAAAGAGGAACCCTCCTCCATTGCTGGTGGGAATGTAAGCTGGTACAACCACTCTGTAAATCAATTTGGCGCTTTCTTAGACAATTAGGAATACTGATTCCCCAAGATACAGCTATATCACTCCTAGGCATGTATCTAAAGATGCTCAAGTACACAACAAGGACATTTGCTCAACTATGTTCATAGCAGCTTAATTCGTAATAGCCAAAACCTGAAAACAACCCAGACGTCCCTCAGTTGAGGAATGGATACAGAAATTGTGGTACTTTTACACGATGGAATACTACTCGGCAATTAAAAACGAGGAAATCATGAAATTTGCAGGCAAATGGTGGGACCTGGAAAACATCATCCTGAGTGAGGTATCCCAAAATCAGAAAGACACACATGGTATATACTCACTTATATGGACCTATAAGATAAGATAAATATACTGAAATGTATACACCTAAAGAAGATAAACAAGAAAGAGGACCTGGGGTGGGAGGATTAATCCTCACTTAGAAAGTCAAGTGGATTGGACATTGGATGTAGGAGAAAACAAGTAGCAGGACAAGAATCTACCACAGAGGGCCTCGGAAAGACTCTACCTAGCAGTGTATCAAAGCAAATACTAAGACACATAACGAACTATTTGGCAGAGTGCAGGGAATCTTATGAAAGAAAGATGAGTTAGTGTGACCTGGAGAGGACAGGAGCTCTGCAAGGACCAAATATATCAGGGCACAGGGGTCTTTTATGAGACTGTTTCTCCAACCAAGGATCATGTGTGCATATAACCTAGAACCCCTCCTTGAATGTAGGAAAAGGTAGCTCAATATCCAAGTGGGTACCCTAGTAAGGGGAACAGGGACTATTTCAGACATGAACTCAATGGCTGGGTCTTCAACCCCGCTTCCCCCGGAGGGAGGAGCAGCCTTTCTAGGCCACAGAAGAGGACATTGCAGACATTCGTGAAGAGACCTGATAGGCTAGAGTTAGATGGAAGGGGAGGAGGTCCTCCCCTATCAGTGGACTTGGAAAGGTGCAGGGAGGAGATGAGGGAGGGGAGGGGGACGATAGGGAGGGAATGCAGGAGGGGGCAACAGCTGACATAAAAAGTACATAACCTGTGATTAATATAAAATAAAAATGTTAAAATTAACAAAAAAGAATTTAGGGAAGAAAATAGGAATTAAAGAGGTAAACGTAACCAAGAGATAGAAGAAATGATAATGAGACTCTCCAGTATGGAAGATACAATGGAAGAAATAGATATATCCATCAAAGAAAATGTTAAATCTAAAAAATTCCTGACACAAAACATCCCAAGACATCATGAAAAGACAAAACCTAAGAATAATAGGAGTAGAGGAAAAAGAAGATCCTGTCTCCAAGGCCCAGAAAATATTTTCAAGAACATTTCCCCAACTTACAGGAGAGACTACAAGCATACAAGAGGTGTACAGAACACCTAATAAATTAGACCAGAAAAGAACATCCTCCTGTCACAATAATGAAAATAGTAAGTATACAGAACAAAGAAAAATACACAAAGCTACAAGGGGAAAAGGCCAAGTAACATATAATGGCAGACCCATCAGAATCACACCTGGCTTCAGATGGAAGGGGAGGAGGACCTCCCTTATTATTGGAGTGGGAGAGTGGCATAGAAGAAGAAGATGGTAGGAGGGTGGGATTGGGAAGGGGTATGGGAGGGGGCTAATACTGGGATACAAAGTGAATAAACTGTAATTAATAAAATTAAATAAAATACAAATTTAAAAAGAGAAAAAAATGAAGGGTCAACATATAGAAGAAGATTGAAATAATCCCCTGTATCCCATCTGACCATCATGGACTAAAACTGAACCTCAACAACAACAGAAATAGCAAAAAGTATACACTCTCGTGGAAAACACACAACCCTTTACTCAATGACAGCTGGGACAGAGAAGAAATAAAGAAAGAAATTAAAAGCTTCCTAGAATTCAATGAAAATGAAGTCACAACATACGCAAACTTAAGGGGCACAATGAAAGCAGTGCTAAGAGGAAAGTTCATAGCAATAAGTGCCTTCAAGAAGAAAATCAAAACATCTCATTCAAGTACCTTAACAATTCACCTGAAAGCCCTAGGGCAGGAAAAAGGAAGCAGACACACCCAAGAGGAGTAGATGGATGGAAATAATCAAACTCATGGCTGAAATCAATCGCTTAGAAACAAAACCATTCAAAGATTCAATGAGACCAAGAGCTGGTTCTTTGAGAAAATCAACAAGATAGACAAACCATTAGCCAAACTAACTAAAACGCAGAGAGAAACTACCCAAATCAGTAAAATCAGAAACTGAAAGGGGGATATAACAACAGACACTGAGGAAATTCAAACAATCATGAGGTCTTACTTCAAAAGCCTATATGCCCCCAAATTAGAAATTGTAAATGAAATGGACAATTTTCTTGATCGATTCCACTTACCAAAGCTGAATCAAGATCAGATAAATAAATTAAATAGTCCGGTATCCCCTAAGGAAACGGAATAATATCAAAATACACCCATCCGAAAAAGCTCAGGGCCAGATGATTTCAGCACAGAATTCTACCACACCTTCAAAGAAGTGCTAACACCAATACTCTCCAAAGTATTCCACAGAATACAAATAGAAGGGACACTACCAAACTCATTCTATGAAGCCATGCTCACCTTTATACCTAAACCTCACAAACACTCTAAAAAGAAAGAGAATTTCAGGCCAATCTCTCCTATGAACATTGATGCAAAAATACTCAACAAAATACTCTCAAACTGAATCCAAGAACACATCAAAGATATCATCCACTATAACCAAGTAGGCTTCATCCCAGGACTCAAAGAAAAAATAAAAATTAAAAAACAAAACAAAACTTATGTATCACTTGTGTGAATAAAGACCTGGAAGATAGATACTTTCATGCAAGTTTTAAATATCTCAGAGTGAGTAAGAGTTTCACACTGCAGGTGCTTTGTTCATCATAGCTACAATTAACATGAAACAGACAGGTGGCTGTCTAATAAATATCATTTTGACACTGAGTGCTTGAGAACAAGGCAGCAAACACAGTTCTCTTCTCTGCCAGGTAACAACTCCCTTGCCTTGAACTTCTTTGGGTCAACCAATTTTCTCAAATTCCTAAAGTCTCCTAGAACATACCTTCAAATTTTTCAAATAAATCCTGTATTTCCTTCCTGCAAAGAAATCACAGTAACATTTTATTCCATGTACGCCAAAGGGCACTTTTGTTTTGTGAGCAGAGGATGTGGAGAATGCCCCACAGCCTACATTAGTTCATGCTTCAAGAGCAGACACTGATTTTTCTAGAGTTTTTTTTTGTTTTTGTCTGCAAGGGAAGGGCATGTGTGCCTGTATGACACCATTAGAGATAGAAGAGGGGTGTCCACCTCTATTGATCTCGACATTATTGTTGTCATACAAGTTCTGTGACAGGACTTGTAGTTTGTTGGGGGCATGAGTTTCATTTTGTATGACACTGAACAGCTGAACCACTGCAGGGTGAACGCTTTGGGGCCTTAAGGTCAATGGAGCCAGCACATTCATGGGATTCACACACCACAATTACTGCTGCATTTGCTTGCTTATTCATTTATGTCGTAGTTTATGTTGCCAGGCTGGCATTCAGGAAGCTCATGCAAAACCCTCCTGCCTCTGGCACACATCACTCCACATTTCTGGGCCTATATGGCATGCGTGCCCATGCATGGCTTTTGCTATGAGTGTTGCAGATATGAACTCAGGAGGTTCTGATTGTACATTGAACACTTTTCCACTGACCTTCTCTCCAGACTAACTTTTCTAAATATATTTCATGAATGGGAAAAAGGAAAGGGAAGGGAAAGGGGAAAAAGGAAAAGGAAAAAGGGACAGGAAAGGGAATGGGAAGGAAAAGGAAGGAAAAACAAGGGAATGGAAAGGGAAGGGAAGGGAAGGAAAAGAGTAAGGGAAGGGAAAGGGAAAAGGAAGGGAACGGAGGGCAAGGGGAAGGAAAGATATGGGAAAGGAAAGGGAAGGAAAGGGAAGCGGGAAAACAGAAAAAGGGAAAGGGAATTGAAATGGGAAAGGGATGGATAGGGAAGGGAAAACAAGGGAAAGGAAAGGGAAGGGAAGGAAAAGCGTAAGGGAAAGGGAAAAGAAGGGAAGGGAGGGGAAGGGGAAGGGAAGACATGGGAGAGGAAAGGGAAGGGAGAGGAAGAGACAGGAAAGGGAAGGAAAGGGGAAGGGAAGGGGAATAAGGGGAGGGGAAAAGGAAGGGAAGGGAAAGGAAGAGGAAGCAGAAAGGAAGGGAAGAGAAGGAAAGGGGAAGGAGGCTGAAGGTAAGGGAGGAAAGAAAAGAAAAGAAAAGGAATGGAAGGTGTCACCTGACCCTTTGCCCTTCTGTTCCTGAGGAAGTAATGTCCTCAGTACTAACATCAACAACTTCTTTCTTGTCTGTATTAAAGAGAAAGAGAAAAAGTGTTTTCAGACCAAGTGTGTTGTTCTTATTCTCCCATGAAAACAGTTTCAATATGGGGTTTCTAGAGCCCATATCCAGCAATGGTTACTTGCAGTTTTTAAAGAAGGCATGCAGCAACACACACACACACACACAGACACAAACACACACACAGAGAGAGAGAGAGAGAGAGAGAGAGAGAGAGAGAGAGAGAGAGAGAGAGAGAGAGAGAGAGAGAGAGACCACACTCACAGAAACACACAGATGCTCACACACACACACAGTCATTAGACTTGAATCTGGGAACAGCTAGTGCAGGCACCTGTATACTCCTTAGGGACAGTCCGTGTGACCCATGTGCTCTGAGAAGGGCATGTTGACTAGAAAGAGCTGCCTTATGAGCCTTGCAGATTTTCTGTGGCAGGATATTTCAGGGAGAGGAACCTAAAACCACCAACAAGTTGATCAACAGTTATTAGCATCTGAAACCCCCTGCTATTCCAACAAATGTCCAAGCATCATATCCACTCAGTGTTCTGTAGTGGAAGTTTTTATTATTGTAAAAACTCAGTTATGTTATATAAAAATGGTTTAGTTTTAATCCCAGGTGTGGGAATTTAGTTTGTCCACAGCTGATAATTGCTTCCTGCAGAGCATGGTATTTGCCAGGTGGTAAAGGCCTGCCTCAAGCAGCACAGACAGGGGCGTGGTCTAGGCCAGACAGGGCGTGGTTTAGGGCTGTG
>JAQQSO010003662.1:0-13386 GCA_028658305.1 Pachyuromys duprasi | reverse complement strand
ACAGGAACATACCAAAGAGGGCCTCTGAAAGAATCAATATAGCAATGTATCAAAGCATCTATTAAGACTCACAACCAAGTCTTCAGCAGAGGGCGGGAAATAATAATAAAAATAGCGGAAGTTAGTAAGACTTGGGGAGAACAAGAGCTCCACAGAGACCAAACTGAGCAGGGCACAGGGGTCTTATAGGAGACAGTTTCTCTAACCAAGGACCATGTATGGATATGGTCTAGAACCCCTGCTCAGATGTGGCCCATGGTAGTTCGGTGTCCAACTGAAGACCCTAGTAAGGGAAACAGGGACTGTTTCAGTTATGAACTCGATGGCTGGCTTTTTGACCCTCCCCCATACACGCCAGGGAGTAACAGCCTGGCTGGATCCCAGAGGAGGACATTGCAGCCAGCCCTGAGGAGACAAGATGATCTGGGGTCATATGGAAGGGGAGAAGGTCCTCCCCTGTTTGTGGACTTGGAGGGGCCAGGAGGAGCTGAGGGAATGATGGGAAGAGTGGGAGGGAGTGAGGGAGAAGGCTATGCTGGGGATGCAAAGTACCTAACCTGTGATTGATATAAAAATAAATAAATTACTTTTATAAAGAAATTAAAATTCTCTGTAATTTTCTTATCAAATGGAATCAGATACTTTCTAATACATAATCTTTTGTGATATTAAAGGTTTTCAGAAGATTTTGTTTCTGGTTGGGTCAAATCAAGAGAGAGGGGAGTTTCAAACCCTAGAAAGCTACAGGCAGCAGGGGCACAAAGCTGACACCACTATTCGGAGAACATGTATCATTAAAGCAACATGGGCAGCCTGCTAAGTGTGTCAACAGCACAGGGCAGTCACTTATCAGAAGACTACAGGCTCTCAATGGTATTCATCTTTTATAGGTTATTATCTATTTCTGAGTGTAATTTTATAAAATAAAATTTAATTTTTCTTTTCCTTCTAATGAGAAAACCACTTGATTATATTAAAATATTATGAGAATACCATATTCAGGTGTTTTATTTTTGTGTTTATTTGTTTGTTTGTTTGTATTTTTGAGGGAAGGGAGAGAAGATCACCAAGTGATCAAAAGATTCCCACGAAATAAGGGCAGACACCCTGAGGGGCACAGCAGGCCTTGTCCTACAAATGGCAGTAAGGCTGACAGCATGGAAGAAGCCAGTGAAAGTCTGCTACAAAGGAAAAGAGCCCACAGACAGTAACCATTACAGCAGAGTACTTAAGAGAAGCCCTGTAAGAAAACCAAAATGTGAGCATTTTAGCAGTGAAGTTTAAAAATATTTCCACACCAGTTATGAGATTGAGAATGACCTTTTTTTTCACTAGCAAACATTCATTTTAGCCTACCACAGAGGGCCTCTGAAGACTCTACCTAGCTGTGTAACAAAACAGATGCTGAGACTCATAACCAAACCTTTGTCAGAGTGCAGTGAATCATATGAAAGAAGGGGGAGTTAGTATGACCTGGAGAGGACAGGAGCTCCACAAGGACCAAATATATCAGGGCACAGGGGTCTTTTATGAGACTGTTTTTCCAACCAAGGACCATGTATGTATATAACCTAGAACCCCTGCTTGAATGTAGCAAATGGTAGCTCAATATCCAAGTATGTACATTAATAAGAGGATCAGGGACTATATCTGACATGAATTCAATGGCTGGCTTTCTGACCTCCCCCTCCCCAAGAGAGGAGCAGCCTTCCCAGGCCACAGAGGAGGACATTGCAGCCAGTTCTGAAGATACCTGATAAGCTAGAGTCAGATGGAAGGGGAGGAGGTCCTCTCCTATCAGTGGACTTAGAAAGGGGCAGGGAGGAGATGAAGGAGGGAGGGTGGGATTGGGAGGGAATGAGGGAGGGGGCTACAGCTGGAATACAAAGTAAATAACCTGTGATAAATACAAAAAAATAAAAATTATTTTATAAAAAGGAAAAATACCAAAAAACATTCATTTTTTTATTCAGCAAAGGAACAAATAAATATAGCCAAAACCTTTCTTGTTCAACAAAAGAACAAATAAATTCAGCCAAAATCTTTTTCAGACTGCACATTAGTAAATTTAAAATAAATTCCTAAGCAAGTTCAAATGTTAATGTGGAGGGTGTGTTGTCTGTCTGTAAACTTTAATTTCTGCACCACATCTAGAAGGAAAGAGATGCTGCTATGCAATAATGTTTGCCCATTCTGTATTTCTATTAATCTAATACATTAATGAAAATATTAATACAGAGCCCATATTGTCTATATCTGAGGGCTCCAAGATATTCCACTAACAGACTGAAATTAAAATGGAGAAGCAATTGGTTTGCATCTTTACCATTTCAGAAGTACACTAAAAAACTAAAAGAAGGAAATGTGTATCCTCTGCCGAGAAGGGTGCATCCATGCACCTGCATTTATCTTAAATAAAAATGTGCAGTGCTTTTAACTATTTACTGTTCTCTGATGTGTACATTTAACACTTTAAATTATTCATGTGGTAATCCTCCCCTAAATAGCACATTTGAAACATTTGAAGGAAGGAGGGACGCAAATATATATCTATATATCTCTATCTCTATCTCTATCTATCTATCTATCTATCTATCTATCTATCTATCTATCTATCTATCTATCTATACTCCTTGAACTTGAGAGGGTGTGACATTGCCCCATTTTCTCATTTCAAAAGGTGAAAATATGAACATGAAGCTATTTTGGTGTAGGCTATATATAAAAGGAGTATTAATACAATTACAAGATAAAACACACTCACAGTCTGGGTATTGGATTTTAAATATTGAAATTTGAAAAACAAGTTCTGAGATAAATAAAGGCTAGATCAAGAACAATACCAAATGGTTTCTTTAATTTTAAAATATTAAAAGATATATGGAAATATTAAAAGATATATGGATATAGTCATGCTGAACTAACTCCTTTGCACTGTCCTATTTGGGGAACAATGAGGGTTAATCCGTCCTTAGAGATGACTGTTGCTTTTGTCTGAAATGAGCGTTTTAGAACTCGCTCATTGTATACCTCAGCATCCCCTCCCACCTATTTTTCATGTTATCATTTTATCATTGTGCATAAGCATTGACTTTCAAAAAAAAGATCAAAATGGCAAGAATTATTGGACTTTTTGCGTGCCCAGCAAAAACTGAAATTATAAAGGCCAGAACAAGCAAAGAAAATCATGCAACATCTCAGTGAAGAGATAGAGGCTTTTAGTCAGCCTGCCAGCAAAATTAGAGTTATTCAGTAGAAATAAGACTGCAGTAAACACCTCCACTCACCTAGAATTCACAGTGTCTGCAGTACAATATAGCATTGGCTTGTCTCAATATCCGATTATAATCATTTACCATTCAACAATAACACTGTGTTCCATCAAAAGCATACCTCTATACACCATTTCCTGACTCTTTACCCAAGCTTTACAAATTACCTGGTCAGAGGAAAGGAATCTGACTGCACAAAGAAAAATGTAACTGTACTCAAAAGTGATAAATACATTGTTTGGTGTCTGTGAGAATGCCATGAGATAATGCATGAGAAGACCTAGCATATCACATGTACTGTTCCCACTGTAACCTCCACTGCTTTTGACTACACTTCGGGAACATAACTGAACGTCCATATATTGTAGATAAACCATAATGTATTTTACATGTTACTAATTTTTGACATCTATGCAATTTTGGGTGTTTCACAGTTAAAAATATGATTGTGATGAAACTTGTGGCTTCATTTCTAATTAGTTAACTTCCTATGATGAGAACTGTCGAGTCAAATAAAATAAACATTTTCAGTTTTTTGAAATTTTCTATGATAAGCTACTATAGAAGACAGAATGGGTTTAAACTCCTTCTAGTTCACTTTGTCTCCACCTTTCTGATCTTATCTCTCTGAATGTTTTCTCCCGTGTTCTTGAAATTCATGCAAGTAATTATAGGTGGTTTTAATATGTAAACATTTTAATTTCAAATTTTCTTTTTTAACTTTACATCTTTGAATCAACATATTTTTCAATCATTTTAAAATTTTCTAATTGATTTGTAAGAACAAATTCATAATCTATAATTTTTCCCCAATAATACAACATGTGTACACAGTTTTTAACTCTACTGTATTTGGGTTCCTAAATTCTTCTTTCCAATTCCCCAACCCTAAGTAGGAGAGAAAGAAGGTTAGAAGGAGAAGAGGACTTACCTTCTCACTTCTTCAGGCTGGGTAGGGTCATCGGGTTCTTTTGGGGGCAGTGCCGAGCTCAGTCATCAGGATATCCAGCAGTCCAGCTAATCCTCAAACCATTAAATGCTTCAAGTAGTCATATACTTTCTTTGAAGCATTATTGAATCATTCTCTCTGTCCATGTCCTCCAAGCTGCCTTCTCTCTCTGGCTCTCAAATTTATACCCTCTGAGTCACCAGAATTAACCTAACTGCAAATGGCAAAGACTGAGTGAGGCCGTTACCAGCTGTGATAAAACTAAGGCAGTCCCATATCCCAGATTTGGGATTTAAAAAAACATATTTTCATAATATAACTGAGTTTTTAAGAAAACTAAATTTCCTTTGCATATGCCCCCTTTTGTTTAAATAAATGGCTTTTTCTCTAGCATATACATATATATTTCTCTAGTCTATAAACAATATACAATAGGAATAATTTTATCAAGTAAGAATTACATTTATAATGTCTAGTCCATTTCTATTTAGCAACCTTCGAAAAGTATTCCACTATCTTGATGAGTCCAAAGTCGTGTACCTAAATCGTTTCTTCTAACTTCCATTTATCAACCTGGAAACATCTTTTTATGATGCCCAACGTTTTACTATGAGTTTCCGTATTGCCTTCGATACCTTGATGGGTAGAGTCTTTCAGAGGCCCCCTGTGGAAGGCTCATGTCCTGTTCCCTGTCTTCTCCTACTTCAAATATCTACCTTGTTTGCCCTTCTGAGTGAGGTTTCAGCCTCCTCCCTAGGTTTCTCTTTGTTCTTTAGCTTCTTTAGGACTATAGATTTTAGTGTGTTTATACTATATTATATAGCTAATATCCACATATAACTGAGTATATACTGTATGTTTCTTTCTACTTCTGAGATACCTCACTCAGGATGATTTCCTCTAGCTCCCACCATTTGCATGCAAATTTCATGATTTCCTTGTTTTAATCACTGAGTAGTATTCCATTGTGTAAATATACTACAATGTCTGTATTGAGGGAGACAGAAAAACCTGGAGGAGAAAGGAACTCCACAAGGAGAACAACAGGGACAAAAATCTGGGCCCACAGGGGCCTGCAGAGATCTATACTCCAACCAAGACCACGCATGGAGAAGACCTAGAACCTTTGCTCAGAGGAAGCCCATAGCTCAGTTTCCAAGTAGGTTCGCTAGTAAGGGAGGCATAGGCTGTCTCTGACATGAATTCAGTGGCTGGGTCTTTGCTCACCTCCTCCTGAGGAGGGAGCAGCCTAGCCAGGCCACGGAGGAAGATGATGCAGCCAGTCCTGATAAGACCTGATAGGCTAGGGTCAGATAGAATAGGAGGAGGACCTCCCCTATCAGTGGACTAGGGAAGGGGTATATGGTGAGAAGAGGAAGGGAGGAGACAAGGAAGGGGCTACAGCTGGGATACAAAGTGAATAAATTGTAATAAGTCAATAAATAATAAATAAAAGGGAAAAAATTAAATGTTAATAAAATAAAAATTGAAACATCTTTTTAAACCTAAAACATTGTCTTATTCCTTAAACAATTAAGCTTAATTATAGTAAGCCTATGACTATCTAGTCTTCAACTCCATCAGAGACTTGAGAAGTAAATAATATTACCTAAGCATATGGGAAGCTAGAGCAAGCAGCTTCCAGAATTATAGAAATGACAGAGACAGCTGACTGCCTAGTCTCTGCAAAGTTGGACAGTCAGTTTCACAGTGTCCTGCATGTCAACAATTTGGTCAGCCAGCTTTCAACAGTTGCCACAAGGACAGTTTTTGTCCAGTTGCTATTTTGCCACATTTGTTTTTTTGATGTCCATCATCTTTTTTTGAAGTAGATTAGAGGTACTTCTCTGTCAGAAAAGCCTTTTATTGTTAAAACATCGTCAAATATAATTTTTGTAGGTCTCTGAAGTATTTGAAGACCAACTATCTCAATATATCTACATAGAAAACATTACTTATTTCTAGCTATGTACTATTCGCTTATAATTGCTTAAAAGACACTAAATAAAGCCTATTTCTGTAATTAACTAAACTAGTATCTAATAAGACTATAAGATTATTTACAGGTGACTAATGACTAACTTCCATCTCCAATCATCCTGAACAGTTTACAATAGTTTTATCACATTTTCAAATCAGTTGCATATGTACATTAACCAAGATTTGAACAAAATCTTAAATTTCTATCAATATACAATAATCCATATCAATGTGTAATATCTGAGAGTAGTAGATTCAATAATCTACCTTTCATCCTAATATCCTGTATCCTCCCCTTTCTCTTTTATCATTCCTTTTTCCCTAACACTAGATAGGAGAGAAAAATAAGAGAAAAAGAATAGAGAGAAAGAGCGCTCTGATTCTAACCTTTACTTTGTTTCCTCCATTATCATTACTTATAACCAACACCCCTATATGGCAACAAACATCCATAGCACATCAAAAAACCAAAACTATCCACACCACCTCCTGAAAATGAGGATGTTGAGTTCTCCAAATTATTTATTTGGGGTAAGGCATCTTTAGGGTACCCTATGAAAATTGGGATATTGGTCACATCCCCGGAAAGTTAAGTGTATTATCATTATTATTATTTTGTCTAGTCTCTGTGTTTTTTGTCTAGTCTCTATGAGATTGATCATTTCAGCTAGCCCTTTTGAAGTTGACCTGGATGCAAATTCTTGAGAAAACAGTAACTGAGGCAGTCTGTGAGGCTGATTTACCTAGGATACTTGGTTTTTCTTTATTATTATCTGGTCTCTTCCTCTGACAATGCACAAACTTTTAAAGTTATATGTTTGAGCAGGCAAAAGGCATCAACTTTATCAGTGCATTTGTTCTGCAGTATCAACTTTTGTGGATAGGGTAAGAAGTTTATCTGCAGCCGTATCCAAAGCTACACTGACTTCAGTAGAATGCGTAAGATCAGCAATATTTAGTTTCAGGTTTCCTTTCTGCTTGTTATCTTCTTACTGTCTTAAGAAAAATGGCTTATAATTTTTGCTGCAGGGCATTGAGCTGACAAGCCCCTCCATTCATTTCCTGAAGGTAAATGGTTACCTTGAATGTCCCAGTTGGATATGCACTTGTTACTCCAATGTTTCTCCTTCTTATGGTGCCTATAAACCCCAGGAACTATGGTCATTCCATTGTGTCCAGAAGCTGGTTGTTTGCATCTATGAGTGAGCATGCCATATTTCTCCAAGTTAGCACACCTGTCATTTTTTATTTTCAAGCTTTTAAGCTTACAGTTTCTTTGTAAATGGCCAGATTTACTGCAAGTAAAGCACCAGGTATTTTGATATCTGAGATCTCTAGCTATGGCTTGTTATTATTATATTGGCATGATATTCTGAGAGCAAATATCGGTTGTCTCTCTTATCCATTCATCTGTTCATACTGCTTGTGCTTAATGGTCTAATTACTCTCTTACAGTCAGTATTTGCATTCTCAAACACCAAGATCTCTAGCAACACCTCTCTGGCATTAGGGTTTGATACAGCTTTATTTGTAGCTGAAACCAATCTCTGTAAGAAGTCTCTGAAGTCTTCTCTAGGACCCTGTATTATTTCAGTAAATGAAATGGATCTTTTCCTGGGCCCATCAACCATATCTCAAGCTCTGAAAGGTGCAACATGACATTGTTCTAAAACAACTTCATCAGATTAGATTTCTTCTTGTAGGTGAGCATAGCACCCTTCACCAAGCAATTGATCTTTAACAAAATTTATCCCCCTTGCTATATTTCATTGTTCTACTTTCATGGCTTCATCCCTCCACTATGATAACCATTGTAATTGTTGATGAGCTTCTAGCATAGCTGACGCCAATCCCTTCCAATCTTGGGGAATAAGACTGCTTGTACAGCCCAGTTACTTAGGGATACATTCCATACAATGCAATAGACTCTTTAATCTCCTTTAGATGTAACATTTCTATTGGATTCCATGCCATCTCATCATAAGCATGACCACCATTAACAGGCATATGCTGTACAAAAACTGGGAAAGCTGATGGTGTCTGCATAACCCCAGACAGTTTCTCTGGTAGCACACTTGGTTCAAGATGAACCCTGTGCAGTCTTCCACTCTTCCCTGCCCTTTCAATCGTGCAAGGACTCCTCAAATCTCCTAGGAAAAGTGTGTGGATTGCTAGGCCTTCCAGCCTAGTCAGTTCCCCTCTTTCATCCTGTGGGAAATTCATGCTCTCAGCTACCTTATTGAACCCTTTTGTTCTACTTTTACCAGCCGTGGTGCGATTTGCTTCCCAAGTCCTTCCATCTCTGCCTTCAAACCCTCTTGTTGCACAGCCAATTCTGCAATCCTTTGAAAAACTCTAGAATTGAATGAACCTTCTGATTTTTCAGCTATCCTTCCAACCTTTTTAAAAAATGGAATGCAGGAAGAAGACAAAGAAGAAATTGAAATTCTACTCTGGGAGTAAAGCAGGAGAGAAAGCAGCAGCAGCAGCAGCAGCCACTATAAGCTTTTTGATGACATCTTGAAGCAGTGCATTTATTCCTTCATAACCTGCATTCTCCTGTAGGGCATTAGAAACCAATTTTCTCATTATGCCTAAAGATGTCTGGGCACCACCTGTAGTCACTCTTTTTATCTATTTTATCTATGTATAGGTGGTGCCCAAGGTTCCTTGTCTGGGGAGGAACCTTGGGCACCACCTATAGGTGCTGTTTTTAAACTCAATTTTACTTGGGGTTTTAAAGACTCTACCTCCTTTCCAATTCTTCAAACCTAGGTAGGAGAGAAAAAAGGTTAGAAGGGAAAGGAAACATAAACCTCTTTAATTTTTCTGGCTGCGTAGGGTTGTGTGATTCTTTGGGGGACAATACAAATCTCAGTAATCAGGATATCCAGCAGTCCAGTTAACCAGATAACCAGCAAACCCAACAAGCAGTCATCTTCTTTTCTTAAAGCATTATTGAAGTGTTAATCTCCTCCAAGCTGCCATGCCTTCTCTCTCTGGGTTCTCATATTTATACCCTCTGAGTCCTCAGAGTTAAACTAACTGCAGCTGACAAAACTACACCCCTGCATGAGGCCATTATCTGCTGTGGAAGAACTGAGGCACTTCCATATCCCAAACTTGGCATTAAACAAAAATATATACATTACATAACTGAGTTTTTCAAGAAACCACAACGTTGGAGTATGGTCTGCTGCTTTGTATTTGTCAATTGCTTGCCTCCCCCGCCCCCAAAATTCTTACTGTTTACTAGCCAACTGTCATGTACCCCAAGTATTGCTGTTTAATTTTGCCTAAGTAATTATTTCTGATTGACTGATTAAAAGGCTTAACACTAGGCAAGGCAGAATGGGGTAAGCCTGCCCAAAGTTCCAGGGTTTTTAGAGAGGAAAATCATGAGAAGGGAAGGAGGAAGTCACCATAGGTTAGGTGAAGAGTGAACCATGTGGGCCAGGAAAAAGGACTCCAAGATGGTATGACTGAGGAATTGACCCAGATGAAGAAATTAAGCAAGTATTTATGCACTTATAGATGGGAGGTAGGGCAAATTGAAATTGTTAAGTTGGATGGCATTAGTTAGAGGCTGGGAAGTGGATGGGAAGGTTATTGAGATATCAGCCCAGCCCAAGGTATTTTCTGACAATTATAAAACTTAACAGGTATCTGATCTTTATTTGATTGTTAGTGGGTTAGGTAATGACGCTGTAATTTTTATAGGGCTAAAATAATAAACTATTTAGCCCGACAGACATTTTATTTACCACAACATTAAAATTTCCACTACAAGTATTTTCTTGTGTTAATTATATATAACAAGCCCTTGCTATTGTTTATTAAACGTTCAGTTATTAGCAACTGTGAATCTTTGCCTTTTTAATAACATACTGGTGGTGGCAAACAACATAATCCCAATACTCAGGAGCCTGAGGAAGAAAGACCGCAAGATCAAGTCACATAGCGTTTCATAGTGACACTTTCAAACAAACAAAAAAGGTATTAACTATACCTAAATACAAATCATTACTTGATTCTTACCACTTTTCATATTAAATAATTTCATTCATTTTTAAATGAGGTAGGGCTGGAAACAATATTTTTATTTCAAATGAACTGTTTAAAAACCACCTTAAACTGTTTAATAAGTTAGTATTTTCAATATTCTATTACTTTCATAAATGTATCAAGTTATTTTAATTTCTGATGGGGTTTGAGTTTGTTTTATCAAATAATATTACATACAATATGTTTTTGGGTTTTTCCTCCCTTTGGGTTAAATTTTGCTTTAAATGAATACTAGACTAAGTCAGACAGAAGCAATAAGTATATAAATGTAAATCCAGCAAAATTTGAAATTTGGCTTTTGTGTATTGTCTTGAAACATTAATACAACTGGGTATGACATGCGATTCAAAGAGCACAGAATCAGGAGACTCTGATGCATCACTGCTGCAGAATATGATGAATCTACTGTTTTACAAATTTATAGCAAGGCAGATGATGTTACCAGAAAATGTAGTGTTTTATTACCATTATAATATGTGTAACATTACAAAGTCAGCTAGCAGCCTGCCATCATTCACAAACTTGCTGAATGGCATGTCTATCATTAGTATGACAGATTATATAGGTTTCAAGACATTAGTCCCAGTGGGCACATTACCTAGCTGGACATCACTGGGACATAGTAACTCTGTGGTCATTATCTCCGAAGAGTCAGCCACCATACTGGGCCACTTTGCTGCAGGTTCTCCATGCTAGCCACTCATGAACTCACTCACTACTGCGTGCAGAGAGACTACATCTATTCAGCAGTCTAAAATCAAAGTCCCTTTTCTCAGGACTGGAGTGATATAGCTACCATTCTGATAATAAACTTTCCTCTTTTATAGCAAAATGTTGAGGAAAAATTAGATGTTTACAGTGATTTTCTAGTAATAAAGCAATTAAATCCATTATGCTGAGCATTTCCTGTTTGAAAGTTTTCTATCACAGCCAGGAAACATGACTTTAAACATTATTCATAAAAGAAGCTAAATCTCGGTAAAACCAGGGCTTAGATATCAAATTATTATTATGTACAGAACACTAAAATTAACTTATTGGTATTTATTTATTCTAGTTTCAGAGAACTTCGGTTAAGAATATGACTACTTCTTAAACAATATTTCACTCTGTATTGAGAGGGATCCGGAATTTAAACTAAATGAGATTCCAGTCTTGTAAGAATGAGTCAGTGCCCATCCTCCAGACCTCCCATTTCCTCTTATCTCCTGTCCATTGCTAGGAAAATCAAAGAAGAAGACAAGACTAGCTATGTCCAAATCAGGCTTTTCTTTGGAACACCGGAAGGATTGTTATTTCTAGGATGCTTTCACCCTTTTAGAACCAATGTCAAGCTGAAGTCCATGAGACCCTAGAGCTAAGTGGTTCTCTTTGCACTAACTCCACCTCTGTATCAATCAGCCACTCTGAAAGACTACAGCATTAGAGAATTCTATGCTATGAAGAAAACAGAGTACATGGATATAGAATAAGTTTAGGGAAAATGTAAGGTCTGGATAGACCATATTTTGATTTGAAGAAAGGCAATTTTTCAAAATGTCCATGGTGAGGGCTAAACTGGATAATAGTGTGACAACAGGAAACTAGTGAGTCCATAGCAAAAAGTGGCAGCTACAAGTAATGGCGATAAAATCAAGAGCCAAACACGAGAAAGAAAAGGAGAAAGGGAAGCTAAGTTTTACCTGAGACAGAGTAAATAGTATCTACAGAGCAGAAGGTTAGACTGAGAGGAGAGGGAGAAAAAGGGTAAGAAAGGAAGAGGGAAAAGGGAGAGGGGGGCATCAGCTTAAGTGGGTGCATGAAAAAAACATGGTTTGCTTTGGGGATGTTGATAATCCTAAGGATATGCAAGCAGAAATTGCCATAGAGGAGTTGGAAACTCAAATCGGGATGCTGAGAGACATGATTTGGGAGAACTAATGAAGGTTTGCAGGGGATAAGTGTTGACAGAACACAGAGAGCAAGTAACACACCAAAGGAAACCACTCTCTACAAGAAGAAAAGGAAACAATAAAGAGAGATTGAGCATCAGCAGAAATGAATAGTACAGAGAGAGAATACACCTTTACTATAGTCAGTGCCACAGAAGTTTGAGCAAAGACACAGTAAATGGAACAGGACTTTTAAAGACAAACACCATAATTTTTTTAGTGTATATGTTTGTTTGCTTGCACAGTCTTTTTTCCTCACAATTTTTCTTTTATTGAAAACGGATTCTTTTTCCTTCACCTAATACATCCTGATCACAGTTTTTCCTTCCTCTCTTCCTCTCAGTTTGCTGCTACCTCCTTGCCTGTCCAGGTCCAGTCCCTTCCTGTCTCTCATTAGAAAACAAAGAGGATTCTAAGGGATAATGATAATATATAATAATAAAGTACAAGATAATATATAATCATAAAATACAAGAATTATCACATTGGAGTTGGAAAAGCCAAACGAAAGGAAAAAATAAAGCCCCAAAGATCTGTCATTTGCACATTCAGGAATGCCATAAAAACACTAAACTGGAAGCCAAAATGTATCTGAACAGGATCTGATACAAACCCATGCAGACCTGTGCAGACCCTGTGCAGGCTGCCTCAGTCTCTGCAAGCTCATATATGTATTGATTTTTTGATTTAGAGGCTCTTGTTTTCTTAATATTCTCCATCCTCTCTGGGCTCTTACACTTTCTGCCTCCTCATTTACGTGGTTTCTTAAGCTCTATAGGGGAGGATTTGACAGAGCATTTGATTTAGAGTTGAATGTTCCAAAGTCTCTCACTCTTTACTTAATGTGTGGCTGTGGGTCTCTTGATTTGTTCCCATCTGCTGCAGGAGGAAGCCTTTCTGGTGATAGCTGAGCAAGGTATTTACATATGAGTGCAGCAGGATGTCATTAGGGGTCATTTTATTGTTGTTTTGTTTGTTTGGTTAGTTGGTTAGTTTTAGTTGTTTGTTTTTATTTTCTTTTTCTTATTTTTTTATTTAATTAATTTATTTTTTGTTATCAATCATAGGTTAGGTACTTTGCATCCCAAGCGTAGCTCCCTCCCTCAATTACTCCTACCCTCCCCAACCCTCCCTCATCTCCTCCCCGCCCCCTCCAAGTCCACCAACAGGGTAGGACCTC
Organism: Pachyuromys duprasi; assembly: GCA_028658305.1. Lineage (NCBI taxonomy): Eukaryota > Metazoa > Chordata > Mammalia > Rodentia > Muridae > Pachyuromys > Pachyuromys duprasi. The sequence continues at coordinate 9 of JAQQSO010003662.1, read as the reverse complement.
CTCCCCTCC
>JAQQSO010003661.1:0-13386 GCA_028658305.1 Pachyuromys duprasi | reverse complement strand
GACCTGGTGGGGGGGGGGGTCAACGTAGCAACGTATCAGAGCAAATATTAAGACTCGCGATCAAGCCTTTGGCAGAGGGCAAGGAGTGATGATAGAAATGGAGGAGGTTGGTGAAACTTGGAGAGAACAAGAGCTCCACAATGACTAAACTGAGCAGGGCACAGGGGTCTTGTATGAGACGGTTTCTACAACCAAGGACCACGTGTGGATGTGTCCTGGAACCCAGTTCAGATGGGACCCAGGATAGCTCGGTGTAGGACTAAAGACCCTAGTGAGGGAAACAGGGACTGTTTGAGTCTTGAACTTGATGGCTGACTCTTTGACCCTCTCCCATACATGCTGGTGAGTGACAGACTGGCTAGATCCAGTGGAGGACATTGCAGCCAGTCCTGAGGAGACAGAATGAGCTGGGGTTGGATGGAAGGGGAGGAGGTCCTCCCCAGTTGGTGGACTTGGAGGGGCCGGGGAGGAGATGAGGGAGGGTTAGGGAGGGTGGGAGGGAATGAGGGAGGGGGCTACACTTGGGATGCAAAGTACCTAACCTGTGATTGATAACCAAAAATTAAAAAAAAAATTAAAGAGATAAGAACTAAAGACTATTTGTTTTTTAAATTATTTAAATTGTTGTCAACTACATGAAAAGTTTTCCCAACCCATCCTCAGAAGTGTTCTCCTCTATTCATCAATATAGTGAAGAGTACCATAGTTTAGATCTAGAGTAATTAATTATATATTTTACATTTGCTTTTTAATTTTTTCATATATGTATGCAATGGTTTTTTGTCATGTACATCCTGTATTCCCCAACAACTCTTCTCAGATGTCACTCACCACATGCTCCTCCCACTGGGTCCAGGTAGTGCAGCTTATGTGCACAGAATTGTGGGACTGTTTTATCAGATTATGGGCGATTTACCGATTGCCACACCCCTGAAGAACAGTAACTCTTCCCTCAATCACCAATAGCTCCTCAGCTAAGTGTGGAGCCATGTGAACCCCATCCATGTGGAAATGCTGACCGGCTTGCTCTCATGCTTATCTTACACAGACAGCCACAGCCTCTGTGATCTCATGACTCATTGGATTGTAGAGTCATTGGAGTGACTCTACAATCTGCTTAAAAGTAAGACCAAAAGTTTCCTTAGTCGGTGAGAAAAGGAGCAGTCTTATTCATCTCGAATGACTCCCATCTCTGTAAAGATGAGTAACGCGCGATCAGTTTAAATCTCTTGATGTGCACAAGCATCATACAGCTTTGCATTTGCTGACAAATAAAAGAAAATTCTCTTTCTGTCTTGTCTATAATGCAAGCAATGATCCAATCCTAAACTGACCTTCCAAACTTCTTTCAAACTGTCTTTCTCCAAAATGAAATGGGCACAGTTTAATATGTTCTGTTAGTTCTGACTTCTTACAAAGAATTGGGCGAATAGAACGATTGCTTCTTTTCAAACTGACTTTCTCCTAAATGAAATGGGCACTGTTTAATATGTTCCATTTAGTTCTGACTTTTTACTAAGAATTGCGTGAATTGGCAGATTGAAAAGGAATGTCAATCTACCTCAATCAAAAATAAAAAAATCCTCTTACACATTTCATGAAATTAGTGCCTTCCAGAATGAATAATTTCAGTGCGATGATGTTCTTACAAGAAGAATTAGGTTGCTTCCAGGTTCTCTGCTTGACTCTTTAGCTAATGGGGCAGATCAATCAAAAGAATAATGATTTGATGGATATTTTTGTTGTTTTATTTTTAATGAATATGAGACACTTGTATTCATTAAAATTAGAAAAATGATAAATAATGAATCACCTCAAATTACAAAATTTCCATATTTCTTGAGAAACTGACACTGTGTCTGCCAATAATAGCCACATCTAATATTTATGAAAAGCTGGCTTTCTGTAATGAGAAACTCAACAATTACCATGGTAATAACTTGGGCAGCCAGGATGAAATATATGGTAATAAAAGTAAGGCTCAAGTGGAGACAACGTGTGCAGCATCGCAGTTCTTGAACCCAGGAGTGCTTCCAAGGTCTGTGGGGTGAAGGGCTCCAGTCCGTCCAAATCACTCAAGCGAATGAGAAACTTGCCTTCTACAAAGCAATTTCCATGATTTTTCTTTTATAACGTTTACAATTTCTCACAGCATTTTATTAATGATTTCTCAGTTTATACCCTTTCCTCTTCGGCACACTGTCTGCCTTCTTTCCTTTGTAAGTCCTATTATCTTTCACTTTGTGCATATGTTTCTCTTTTTTATTTTCTGGGTGATTTTTCATTGAGTTTCCTTTCTTTGAACTATTTGAATGGCAAAATGCTTCCCACCAATGGTTTCTAATACCAGCAAGTCAGGAGTCAGCTCCTAATGATATCTTGGAAGCATTCTCAGCCTGCACTTTAACATTTTCTTTGTATGATTACTTTTCTTACTTTCTTTGGAAACTTGGAGGCTTGATGCAAACCATAACGACATAAACCTCAAGTCCTGTCATGGCACTGAGTTTGCTACTTTAGTAAATTAGTAGATTTGTAATCCCACTAGAGTTGTGATCTGTAGCTTATACTTAATGGCAAAGATCAAGTGATATATTTAAGTGTTAAAAAATAAGTTAAAATCCCAGGAAGAGAAAAGTAAAATGTTACATAAAGAAATAAAGTATAATTAGGTTTATCTTTAGGACTATACAGAATTTGAGTGAGCACAGAATTTTAAGAAACATCATTAAATTAGCTATCTTTTAGAGTTTTAAAAAAGTCAGTCTTCTGGTCATATTTAATGAGACAGGACCATATTGGAGAGAAAAAGTGAAAACAAGATGGGTGTGGTGGTACACGCCTCTAATCCCACACTCCAGGAGACATCTCTGTGAGTTCAAGTCCAGCCTGGTCTACAAAGAAAGTACAGGACACCCAAGGCTATACAGAGAAACCCTGTCTTGAAATCAGAAACAACAACAAAAATATAGAGAATGAGTATTTTTAGAGAAAAAGTCATCTAAATCTTAATATTTTATTTCACAACAAATTCTACCCTGCCACTTTTTATTATAATGAGGCATGAAGCACATTATGTTGACATGCCTTAAATTCAAATGTGAACTGATAAGACATTTTGAAAACATGACAATTTAAGATATCATTGTTTACAACTTTAAATCTGTGCTTAGGGCTGGTAAAAATATAATAGATGCAGATTAGAAATGAGACAAGCAAACAGCATTCATAAAGGCATCCACTTTGATGTGGAAATTAAGTGGCTCTAGCAAGACAATGTAAAATCTTGAGAAATCACTTCATGCCAGCATCTACATAGACTCCTCTGCCATTCTATTTTTATGAGTTCAGTGCTTTCTATTGATTTCTAGCCTTATTATGTATAATTCTTCCATGTAGACCACTTGGAGAAGACGAAATTGTGACTACGGTTCTTAATTCATGCCCTTTCTGGCCCTCTGATCCTTGATTTCTAGTATGGAAAAGTCAGTGTTCAATAATGTTTCCGAGAAGATGATGCTTGGATAAAACGTATAGACAGGCCTGTGGTGTATATCAGTAGTAGAATGTGTATTTAGCATGAGCAAAGTCCTGGTTCAGAATATCCAGAATACAAAATACATAACTGATTTGTAATTAAACTTTAGGTTTCATATTCTGTGTAGTTTATTAACCAAACATTATTTTGTTATCTTTTGATGTAATTGACTCTTACATCTTTGTACTAGGAAAGACAACAAAGACAGTTCCTAATGTTCAATAGGATGATGTAAGATAATAGGTAATAGAAAGATAATAGAAAGCAAACAATTTTCTCTTTCAATTTGTTTATTTTTATTTTATATTTATTGTGTTTTACCAGCATTATATTTGTAGGAGGTTGTCAGATGTTGCAGTTACAGACAGCTGTGAGTTGCCATGGGGTGCTGGGAATTGAATTCTCATCCCCTAGAAAAGCAGCCAGTGCTCTTAAACACTGAGCCATCTCTCCAGCCCTGAAAGTAAATAATTTCCAGCAGTTCAAACTAATGAGTGACAGAGATGGACCTAGTTTCTGAATTGCTTAACTTGCAATTCAGTGATATTTCTGCCATGGGCTTGTTTGAATGATTTTGTGTCTCCAAACCCATATTGAAATTTAATCACCAAGTACATCTGCTCAGCGATTGTTATAGCAGCTTTTTATTTGTAATAGGCAGAAGCTGGAAACAACCCAGATGCCCCTCAGTTGAGGAATGGATACAGAAATTGTGATACATCTACACAATGGAATATTACTCAGAGATTAAAAAAAAAAAAAAGGAAATCATGAAATTTGCAGGTAAACGGTGGGAATTGAAAAAGATCATCCTGAGTGAGGTATCCCAGAAGCCGAAAGACACATAGGGTATATATTCACTCATAAGTAGATACTAGACATATAATATAGGATAAACATACTAAAATCTGTACACCTAAGGAAGCTAATCAGGAAGGAGGACTCTGGCTAAGATACTCAATCCCTATTCAGAAATGCAAAGAGGATGGACATTGGAGGAGAGAGAAAACAGGGAACAGAACAGGAGCCTACCACAGGGGACCTCTGAAAGGATCTACCCTACAGGGTATCGAGGCAGATGTTGAGACACATAGCCAAACTTTGGGCAGAGTACAAAGAAGTGGGAGATAGTAAGACCTGGAAAGGACAGGAGCTCCACAAGAACAGTGACAGATCCTAAAATTCTGGGCACACGGGTCTTTTCTGAAACTGATAGTCCAGCCAAGGACCACTCATAGAGATGGCCTAGATCCTCTGCACAGAGGTAGCCTACATCAGTTCAGTGTCCAAGTGGGTTCCATAGTAAGGGGAACAGAGACTGTCTTTGACATGAACTGATTGGCCTGCTCTTTGATCACCTCCCCCTTAGGAGGGGAGCAGCCTTACCAGGCCACAGAAGAAAACAATGCAGCCATTCCTGATGAGACCTGATAGACTAGGGTCAGAGGGAAAAGGAGGAGGACCTCCATTTTCAGTGGACTGGGAGCCAGACACGGGTGGGAAAGAGGGAGAATGGGGTTGGGAGGGGAGGAGGGAGGGATGTACAGGGAAGATACAAAGTAAATAAACTGTAATTAATAAAAATAATTTTAAAAATTTAATCACCGATTCAATAACAGATGGGTTCCATAAAAGGTGACTAGCCAATAAGGGTTTCATCTCCATGAATGGTGTTATTGATCTTATAGAAGGGCCAGAGAGAAGGAACCTCCCATTTCACTTACTATGTACAGAGATGTTTATGCCTTTCAGCAAACAAATAGCTTTGGTGCCATTGAGGAATTAAAGACGAGGTGCTCATGTCAGAAATAGTCCCTATTTCCCTTACTCAGTCCACTTGAATACTGAGCTACCATGGGCTACAAGCAAGCAGAGGTTCTAGGTTATATCCACCCATGGTCCTTGGTTGGAGAAACAGTCTCATATAGGACCCCTGTGCCCAGATATATTTGGTACTTGTGGAGCTCCTATCCTCTCCAGGTCATATTAACTCCCCCTTCTTTCATATGATTCCCTGCCATCTGCCGAAGGTTCCATTATGAGTCTCAGTTTCTGCTTTGATACACTGCTAGGTAGACCTCCCCACACAGCAAGGGAGGAGCAGCCCTCCTGGGGCCACAGGAGAGGACTTTGCAGCCAGTCCTGAAGAGACCTGATAAACCAGGGCCAGATGAAAGGGGAGGAGGTCCTCCCCTATCAGTGGACTTGGAAAGGGGCAGGGAGTAGATGAGAGAGGGAGGGTGGGATTGAGAGGGAATGAGGAAGTGGGATTCACCTGGGATACAGAGTTAATAAAATGTAGTTAATAATAAAAATAAAAAACAAAAAAGACTGGGTCCTCACAAGATACAAGCCTCCTCATTCCTTGGTCTTGGTATTCTTAGCCTCCAAATTACATGCTGCTTATAAATACATTTTGCTCACAAATTTTCCATTCCAAAATATTTAGTAATATTACAAATGGATTAAGACATAAGACATTTCATTTGTAAACTACTGCTTCACCAACACTGTATTAATTTTCTTCACAAATTTCTACTTAAGAAATACTAAAATAGCTAGAAAAATAATTCATTTTGAAGACACTATGATTCTAATAAAGTGCCCTGAGCCCCTTTTATTAGAGCAATATTAAACCATATTAATTACTAAGTTGTCTATACGTATGTGGAATTGATTTCTTTAATCACATAGACACACAACTTAACTCATTTTAGCCATAGATATACCCTAGTTTTGCAATATTTTAGTTAAATATCTTCCTTCTCTAGATTCACTTGATTTGTTGGTCTCACATTTCAACAAACAAATTTTCAATCTTTCCCCATTCTTGACCTCTTTGCTTATATCACAGTAGGCACAAGTGCACACATGCACACACTCTAAAATGACAGATTTTTTTCAATTTTTATTATTATTTTTATTAATTACAGCTTATTCACTTTGTATCCCACCTGTAGCTCACTCCCTCCTCCTATCCCAATCCCACCTCCCTTCCCTCCCTGCTCTCCACCATGCCCCTCCCCCAGTCCACTGCTAGGGGAGGTCTTCCTCCCCTTCCTTCTGATCCTAATCTGTTAGGACTCATCAACAGTGGCTGCATTGTCTTTCTCTATGGCCTGCACCTCCCCCGCAGGAGGGATGATCTAGTAAGCCAATCAGTTCATGTCAGAGACAGTCCCAGTTCCCATTACTATGGAACCTACTTGGACACTGAACTGCCATGGGCTACATCTGTGCAGGGGTTCCAGGTTATCACCATGAATGGTCCTTGGTTGAAGTATCAGTCTCAGAAAAGACTCCTGTGCCCAGATATTTTGGTTCTGATGCTCTCCTTGTGGAGCTCCTGTCCTCTGCAGGTCTTACTATTTCCCACTTCTTTCATTAGAGTCCCTGCTATTAGTCTCAGCATCTGCTTTGATACCCTGCAGGGTAGAGCCTTTCAGAGACCCTCTTTGGTAAGTTCCTGTCCTGTTCCCTGTTTTCTCCCTCTTCTGATGTCCATCCCCTTTGCTTTTCTGAATGAGGATTGAGCATTTTAGCCAGAGCCCTCCTTGCTTAGCTTCTTTAGGTGTACAGATTTTAGTAGGTTTAACCTATATTATATGTCTAATATCCACTTATGAGTGAGTATATACCCTGTGTGTCTTTATGCTTCTGGAGTGCCTCATACAGGATGATCTTTTCTAGTTCCCACCATTTACCTGCAAATTTCATGATTTCCTTGTTTTTAATTGCTGGGTAGTATTCCATTGTGAAAATGTACCACAATTTCTGTATCCATTCCTCAACTGAGGGGCATCTGGGTTGTTTCCAGCTTCTGGCTTGTTACAAATAAAGCTGCTACAAACATGGTTGAGCAAATGTCCTTGTTGTATACTTGATCATCTTTTGGATATATCCCTAGGAGTGGTATTGCTGGGTCTTGCAGTACCACTATTTCTAATTGTGTGAGAACGCGCCAAATTGGAAAATGACAGATTTTTAAGTGTATAAAATTCTTAGGATGTACTGTGGGAAAGACAGAAACTGAATCTTTAATAGATTAAAAAGGGAGAAAATACCATAGGTCACTATTAGCATTGTGTGTTAAACTGAAATGAAGATTTCTAGACAAACATTGCACTGAAAGTCAGATGCTGGCTGAGTTTCAAGTCTAGAAGGTGAGGAAGCATGAAGCTAATCCATAATGTGCAAAACTTGGAGCCAAATTTCTGAATGATGGAGATTGATTTTGAGGCACTTAAAGAGGATATAATAGCAATGGTTTTCTTTCATTTTCAAACAAACAAATCTATTCTGGCCCTAGTAATTTTCATCATTATTTTTAACAAGCCCGGTAAGAATATATTTTTAGGATCTGAGTGTAGTTGCAAATACAAGAGTCCAATATTATGAAACTTGGGAGAACTGACTCAAAGGACTAAAAATCGAGTTGTAATTGAAAAGCAAGAATATTCCTAGTTTTGTTTCAATTCCCTTTTCTGTAACTTGCGGTGTTACAATTCTTCTATGTTAAGAACTATTCCTAAGCATAGCAGTACTGTTTGAAACTCAGTTTAAGCAGAAGGCATGATTTATCACAAGGCTAAAAGTGAAGGAGGCTCACAGGCTGTTTTCCTGCCCTAGGGATTACTACCTATCCAGTACTTCTTTTTTAATTCATTTATTTATTATTGTTCATTACAATTTATTCACTTTGTATCCCATCTGTAGCCCCTCCCTCGTCTCTTCCCATTCCCACCCTCTGTCCCTCTTCTTCAGCTATGCCCCTCCCCTTGTCCGCTGAAAGAGGAGGTACCCCTCCACTTCTGTCTGATCCTAGCCTATCAGGTCTAATCAGGACTGGGTGCATTCCTCTGCGGCCTTATCTTGTTAACGGATCATTTCTCTATCAAATGTACAGTGGTTTCCTTCTAAGTACAGAATATAGTACGGTGACAATCACTACCAGGCCAAATCAGAGGTCATTCATCCTCAGCAACCAAAATGTGTGCCCTGTGACAAAAATCATCCAGCATCCTTGCTCCGTTTCTCCAAACCTGGAAATTGGTTTTTTTTTTCTTCATTTCTATTAACTCAATTCTGGAAAAGGTTTTACTTTAACGTTTTACGTGTTTAGTGTATGGGTGGACCTGCCTTACTTGCCTTTACATGCGTTCTGGGGATTTGAACCCAGATCCCTGTGATTGTGCAGCAAATGCTTTACCGACAGAGCCATGTCCTGGCCCTGACTCACCGCTTATGTAATGCAGTCATTTGCAGCTGTGTTTACTAGGATATTGACAGAAATTTTGTGTTTTACCTTGTACTGTCCCTGTCTTGGTTGGTATGGGTACACTGCTGGCTTTTTAAATTGGTTGATAATTAATATTCCACTTTGCTTTTTGGAACTACCTTTTCCACACACAAAAAGTGTGAATAAAATCTGTTTTTGATAGTTAATATGAAGAATAGATAATCACATTTTTAAATAAATACTTCACATGTTCAAAGGCCCATCATTGTGTAAGTGATTCGAGTTTTTTTTTCTCACACATATGGTTTTTTCTCTCTTGATTTCTGTCTTATTGTTTTACCTAAGGGAGTGAATGGAGGTGAGGATTCTGAGATTTTCTTTTCCCAGTCAGTCCTGCCTTGAATCCTGGCTATTCTATTTTTTTAATCTTGTAGATTTGCTCAAGACCTTACTAATTGTTCAACCTAAAATGTGATAGCTATACTACCTGCCTCTGAAAACTTTCTTATCAAATAAGAAGGCAAAGGAGTTTAGCAAAATAAATGTACGTGCTATGGAAACAATGCTTGACAGTTATCATGGCCATTGTTAGCTATTATAGCAAACCATGACTGGAAAGCAAGCTAGAAGGTTAATGAAAGTTAGACAACCTAGAGCAGCCCTGGAATCTTTTCAGTCTGCCTGAACACGAGGTCCACAAATGGAAGCACACCCTCTCCCCACACCCTGGAAGGCTAAAGTATGGAATTCATATTACCCTTCATCACTTTATACTCTACAATTACTGTTGGTCCTGTTCCCTGGGCTCTGACTATAGTTATACATCTATACTATCAGTATGAGCTTAATGTTGTGTCTTCTTAGTATAGATAGTAGGAGAAAACTTTTAAATGTGTCTTCCAACCCTCTGGTAAGGATATGTGAAAAAACATAAACAGCAAGATAGGAAGGCATTAAGAAAAGAAAACAAAGGTTTCAGAGTTGACATAAAGTTTACAAATTCTAATGTCCAGTAGAACAAGCACTGATCATGCAAATACATGAAAATGGACATCAACATGTGCAGAATTCATGTAAATACATGCAAATAAATGTTTTCCTATTTTATTCATAAACTTGCTCCCTCAAAATATTTTGGCAAAAAATCATTTGCATTCGAAGCTTTAATAAGCTATAGAATATGTGTCTGAAACATAAAAGTGGTCTTCACATGTAGATGGCAGTGATTATTACTATGTACATGAAAATCACATCATGGAAAATTATCATTCACTAGTTTCTCTGGATGGTAATTATTTTTCATTAAACAAAGGATGACAAAGTCTACAAGCCCCATGAATATAGATCATGCCTTACCTTTCCCATCCCTGAATCTCTAATGCCAATCAAACTATTCCAAATATAATTCATTGGGGTAGGCATTGGTTGGATATATGAATGCTATACAATTTAAAGATGTGTAGTGTTTTTATTATGTTGCTCTTGTTGATGAACTCACAGGGCTTCATACTGAGAGAGAATCAAGGCTTCTTGGAACTACTTCCCCTATCCCACAATAATAGGGAGAATAATAGGGAGTTCAATATACCATGCCACTCTTATAGAAGCATGGCTTGTTTATCAGCTGTGCTGGTTAACTAAAGTGTTCTGGGATTTTTCACAAGGTAGTGGATGCGCAAGACACTCTGAGATAAGATGGTGCTAGTTAAAGTACCCTGTTAGAATCCATCTTTATCGTGCTAACATTAGGAAAACCAGAACCACTCTTTTCTCTACCTTCTCTCCATCAATCACTGTCCAGTATGAAATACTATAATGAGAGCTAAAATCTCCCTCATCAGTGACAACAACTTTAAATCTATGGAAGAATTTAAATACCCTACCATATCTGTAAGGTGAGGTCATGTAATTAGACTCATTATACATAAGAGAAATGTAGCTAAGCAAATTTATTTGACAAGTTTAAAGCTTTGGGGTCATAATGGTGGAGTGAAAACATGCAGTTGCTGGGAGTTCTTACATTTTATCTTTGCAACAAACACACATGCACATGTGCGCATGCATGAAAGTGCACACACACACTATATATATATTATGTATTATATATTTATTATATATTATATATTATATATATTATATATACATAATATCTAAAGGGTGAATAAATTCTCTGCATTGTCCTCAAAAATTTCAAATTGTCCCAAATATTGAAAATTTCATACAGACATAGAAGTTTTCTTCTTCTCTGGGTCCCTTCAAACCTGTTTCAATTTTTGGCATGTTCCTTGGCATACAGATCTAATCAGAGCCACAAACGTACATCACACCAATTGGAAAGAAGAAGCAATTTGTAAACAATTGATGACTCATCAAACTAAAATTAGTATTTTAACACTGGAAAAGGAAATGATGTGTGAACTTTAGAGCACTTGATAACATCATAAATTAAATTGTATGATTGGTTTTCTCCTCAAAATGAAAATACTTGGTCCACTAGAATAGTGAACAATACTTCCAGGTTGTATTAACTCTCTCAATACTTTCTCCAACATTCTAAGAAATGATATTGCATCTATCTGACCTGACATTCTGATCAGAAACTTAATTTTCTAGGATATTAAATCTTTATTTGCTTGGAGAAATTCTTTTCCATAATGCATTCATGTCTCAAAATGTGCACTTACCCCACCGGAGACTAGCTATGAACACTGATACAATAGTTTTCTTAGAATTTTCTATGGTTTCGGATGAGATTTTTTTTAATTTTAGGAGTAGATGACAGGTTACCTTCCATTGTTCTCAATCACATCAACTTGTTCTGAATGGAATAAATGGCTGCAATAGATTCTGCATTTAAGTTACCTTCTCTATCTATAAAGGTAAAAATAAGTGCCTGTGTGATTTTAAAGTTCTGTACCTGTGCGTTTTTAAAGTTTTTCAGAGATAGCTTTTCAAGGAAGGGGCAGTTCCAAGAACAACTGTAAGGATGATTTTGAAAAGGAATTCCAGTGTGGATAGGGAAGGGACCCAAAAGGCCTCACTTTAATGTAGATCTATTGGCAGGCAGTGAATGCTATGGAAGGGGGAGTCAACTTTTTTTAGGAGCATGGTCTCTGGTAGTTTGTTCATGCTCCACTCCATGGTCCCACACCCACGTCAGTTCAGGAAGTGGACTGGACTTGATAAGTTATTTTTTAACAAATACATCAAGTCTCAGGAGTATGTTGAGGAGAACCTTAGGGAAGAGAGGAGAGAGGGGGCTGTTATCAGAATATATCATATATATGTATGAAATGAGTTAAAGAATAAATTAAAATATATTACAATTTTGAATAAATCAAATCAAATAAATGGAGGCAGGCAGTGGTGATGCACACCTTTAATCCCAGTACTCTTGGGAAGCAGAGGCAAGTGGATCTCTGCAAGTTCAAGACCAGCCTGGTCTACAAAGTGAATTCCAGGAGAGTCAAGCCTGTTGCAAAGATAAACCTAGTCTCAAAAAAAAAAAAAAAATCTCAGTGAACTTCTATACCTAAATAAATGTTACCTTTTGATGTAGTTTCTTCAATGAATGACAACATTGTTAGGACTTTTAACTTTTAGCTTATGGTAGTTATGAGAGGCTGGGTGGAGCTAAGACCTACTTCTTAAAAACAGTAGACAGAGTTACATGCACTGGCAGTTCAGTGTCCAAGTGGGCTCTATGGGAACAGAGACTGCCTCTGACATGAAACTGATTGGCCTGCTGTTTGATCACCATACCCTGATGGGGGAGCAGCCTTACCAGGCCACAGAGGAAGACAATGCAACCATTCTTGATGACAGCTATCATCAATTAATAATTAATCATTAATAAATTTATTATTTTTTTCTAATTTTTTATAAATTTATTTATTTTTATATCAATCACAGGTTAGGTTTTTTGCATCCCATGCATAGGCCCCTCCCTCATTCCCTCCCACCCTCCCCATCCCTCCCTCATCTCCTCCCCGCCCCCTCCGAGTCCACCAATGGGGGAGGATTTTCTCCCCTTCCATCTAACCCCAGATAATCTTGTCTCCTCAGGGCTGACTGCAATGTCCTCCCCTGGGATCTAGCCAGGCTGTTACTCCCTGGCATGTATTGGGGAGGGTCGAAGAGTCAGCCATCAAGCTCAAGACTGCAACAGTCCCTCTTTCCCTTACTAGGGTCTTCGGTTCGACAATGAGCTATCATGGGCCACATCTGAGCAGGGGTTCTAGGCCATATCCATATATAGTCATTGGTTGGAGAAACTGTATCATATAAGACCCCTGTGCCCTGCTCAGTTTGGTCTTTGTGGAGCTCTTGTTCTCCCCAAGTCTTACTAACTTCCCCTATTTTTATTATTACTTCCTACCCTCTGCCAAGGGCTTAATTGTGAGTCTTAAAATCTGCTTTGATACATTGCTATACTGATTCTTTCATAGGTCCTCTTTGGTATGCTCCTGTCCTATTGCTTGTTTTCTCCTCCATTCAATGTCCATCCTATTAGTTCATCTAAATGAGCATTGATCATAACAACCTGGGTCCTCCTTGTATATCTTCCCTAGGTGTATAGATTTCAGCATGACCTTCCTATCCTATAGGT
>JAQQSO010003660.1:0-13386 GCA_028658305.1 Pachyuromys duprasi | reverse complement strand
TTTGGTGCTATCCACTGTTGGCCTTATGTTTTGTGATTTTTGCCTTTGACTGTATCAGTGGTATACTTTCTGGTTCTTTGGTATATGGGTCAAGATGTGGTTTAATGAATGAACACATATTACATGTCGTTCTCTTGCTGTGAGTTTTAGACATCTGTGTGATTAAATGGAGAGCACAGGATGACAAAGACTGTGCCTATGCATCTGGAATAATCCAAATTTATAGTAAAAGGAATTTTGAGGAATTTATTTACAGAAAAGTGATGATAAAAACACAAAGGTCTTTGAATAATCAAATAAGTTTTAAATTTTAAAAACAAGACTGAAACAACAAATTCAAAAACATTTCTTTCTAAATCTCCAAAAGCCCCCAAATCAAGAAAGCCATAACTGCTTTCAAACCTTCATTTCTTAGAAATGGAACTACTCCATCAGGGGTCTAGATGTCACTCCAAACTATTTGATGTCAAACTATGTAATTACTTCTTTTTCAGTAACAAGAGTGTAATTCAGGTTAACAGTTATCCTGTTCACTAATGGTGTGATTCTATCATTCTTCACTGTTCTCAAAACATTCATCACAGTTGTAAAGAGCTATTCTAGAAGTAGATAAGCTGTCTTAAGGAGAATCCGCGGTTAGGGATCTAAGCTGTCAAAACAGTCATAAACAGAAAGGATGATTTCAATAAATGACCTCTAATTCTTCTGAAAAAGAAAAGGAATACCCTGTGTGAAGTGGAGCGTGCTGTAAGTGTGACACAAATGACTTTTCCCTGAGATAGGTAGCCGAGGACACACAGCCACCGCAGTTCAGGTAACTGGGGGAAGAGCAGGAGAGCCATCGGCTAGTATGGCCACTATGGCAGACAAGGAAGCAAAATATGTGTATAATCATGGGATTGTGTTTCTAACCTTTCCACTTGTTGTGTTTGGTAAGTATACAATTAAGCATGTCATGAGAGGACTAAATACTTCAGCATAAAGATGAAACAGTGAGGTGTGCTGTTAGCAAGTCTCTCTGCCCTCTCTACAGTGTGCTAAATTTCTCCCAACTGGTCACTAAGATGCATCATTTGCCAGTCTGAGGACCAGAATGCTTTTCACTGAACTATGGCTCTTCTGCAGGTGGACCTTTTACCCAAACTGAATCACACCTTTCAGGAATAGGAACACAGCCTGTGGCATCCCAGGAAGTATATCCTGAAGCTATAAGCCTGGGGGAATCACCCATGCCATGGCTACCAAGAAAATCATACAGCTCCTGTGGGGGTATATCTGAACATATTGAAGAATATTTGTCAAAAAATTACTTTCAGATTTCAATGGTATAACAAAGTGTGTGAGGAGGAGAAGCCATATTTTGGCTTTAACAGACAGAACTGGAAGCAGCAGCCTTTCATTTGGAAAGCATTTGAAGTTTGGGCAGAATCCCCTTGGTGCTTCACAAATTTGTTAATCTGGCCAGAGATCAGGCCTGTTGCCACAGAACAGCTGGTGAACACTTTCCTAACTGTAGGAAACAATACTTATGTCCATAGGAAGTGTTCTTACTGCAGACAAATAAAGCCACCAGGTACAGATGCAGACACAGTAGAGAGAACTGTCATCCCTTGCCTTCCACGTGTCTGGGCTGCAGAAACACTAACACCCATCAAGAAGAACTTAGAAAGCAAAGTTCCTAAGTTAGAGTGTGATGAGTGCTATTGGAGAGCCTGAAGCAAACACACTACACATCTTAGAACTCAGTGATAACAATTTCTGTGGTTACTACCACTTGATTGGCATAGATGAACACCAACTATGACAATGGAAGTATTCAAGATCATAAGGATTCTAGTATGCACAGCCTTCTGAAACTACCATGGGATTGCCCCCTTGGTAGGAGCACCGTTTAACTCTCTATCAGTATCCTATCTTGTGTTTCTGCCTGTAATAGCCTACATTACATAAAGAAATGATGCTAAATTGTTCCTTAAACTGTGCCAAGGTCCATGACCTTTATCTCGTACATTGAAACTGTGGGCTAGCAGCTCCCGGGTGTCCCAGCCACCAGGATACACTGCAAGGATTCCTCCCAGATGGATATGGCAATGTGCAACACAAAGTAAGTGGAGCTGTCCTGGTTTTGTTTTCAATACAGAAATGGTACAGTCAACTTCAAATGGTGTGGGATGGACAAGAAATAGGCAACAGCAACATCTGGGAAAAGGGGTTGGCAGCCTAGTTGTTTCCTCTACTGGAAGCTGATAGACTGAAAGTTTCAGAGCACAGGTGTGTTCCTGTAGAATCAGAATGATCTGTCTTATTTCACACATGAAGAGACTAGGGGAGGAGGTGCTGGGATTGGTTCTAGAGAGCATTCTGGTTTGAACATCACAGATCTTTCTCCACAGTCTCAGGTTTTGTGGAAATGCTGTACTTTCTCCTTTTCTGCTTCATGGTCCTCACATTCCTTCTCTTCAATCCTCTCTCTCTCTCTCTCTCTCTCTCTCTCTCTCTCTCTCTCTCTCTCTCTGTGTGTGTGTATTGTTCAAACCAAAGAATTTATTGCCTTCTACAGAGTGAGAGCAGTGGTAGTTAAATCCTTACATTCTATTGGAAAAAAAATAACACCTTTGAGAGCATAACGTTTTCAGAGTGCTTTGAAGCAAGACTTACCACTGTGTGCAATAATCAGAGAAAATTAAGGAAGGGCAAGGTCCTGGTGGTGCAAGGTAATGTCTAAAGGGATGACATTTTAGAATTAAGGTAATTTGGTTTTACTAAGAGACACATTTTCCCACAGTTTACTATATCTTTCAGATTTTTAGTTAATTCTCTGCACAGTGAACCCATGCACATACATTTCTCTCTGACTAAATAACATTATATATCTATTCTTACAGAAGAGAAGCTGTGGAGCATTTGAAATGGCCCATTATCAGTATAGGCTCTGTCCCTCTGGCCACTCCACATATAAATATATATATATATATATATATATATATATATATATATATATATATATATAAAGGTTGGAACATACACCTTTCATAATACAACCATAATTTACATTCCTTTTTAATTTTTTTTTACTTATTCATTTTACATCCTAGTTATTGCCCTCTCCCACCACTCCTCCTGGTCCCACCCTCCCTACATGTTTCCAGTACTCTTCAGAGAAGGGGAGCCCCTCTCACTCCCACCCCAACATATCAAGTTACAGCAGGACTGAGCACATCCTCTTCCCCTGTGGCCTGGCAAGTCAGCCCAATCAGGGGAAACTGATCAAAAGGCAGTCAACAATCCATGTCAGAGTCAGCCCCCATTTCCTTACTAAAGAACCCATTTGAGGACCAAGCTGCCCATTGGCCACATCTGTGTAGGAGGTCTAGGTCCAGTTCATGCATGGTCCTTGTTTGGTGCTTCAGACTCCACAGGTCCCCCTGGGCCTTCCTTAGTTGGCTCTGTTGGTCTTCTGGTGGAGCTCCTGTCCCCTCTGAGACCTTCTATCCCCCCCCCTCTTCCACAAGGTTCTCTGTGCTCCACCATAATGACTGATTGTAGGCCTTTGCATTTCTATGTAAAAGAACAGGGTGCCTTTACACGGGGACAATATCAAGGCCCATAATTAAGAAGGAGAAGCAGCAGAGACAACTCATAGAAGAATGAAAGCTTCATTTTTTTATAAAAATTATAACATTATACTTTTTCAATTTTAAGGAAAAATTTTAAGCTATCAATCAGAAATATAATGCCCGACTCTCAAAATATTAGTAAAAGTATGAGAAGTCAGAATCAGGAAAATCCTATGCTCGTTCTGGAAGCAAGCTCTTCTTTTTCAAATTTTAACATAAACTTGGCATATCTGTGACTTCTGTAGAAATTAGATGGGTGAAATGCAGCAAGCAGAGGTTTGCTCTGCAAGACACCTTTGAGGGCCTGTTTTCACCTACAAGGCTACAGTCTTTCCACATACACTAAAATGGCTGAAGAAATAAAGCCTGGAACAGTACCAATGGCTTCCCCCTTGCAACCCATTACACCAAGCAGCACTTCCCTGTAGTTGTGATTATTACATTACAACTTGATTACTAACTATTATTGCCACAGTTGGGAGACTGAAAGCACAGCATGGAGCCATTTCCATTAAAGGAATATGAAAGTCCATAACAAGCTCTGAGGTTGCAGGGATGCTGGTGGGTTGAACTGAGAAGTGCATAAGCATCTACTTAAGATGCTCTTTGAAGGAGTACCGCAGATTACATCATTATTTCATTTAGTTTGTACCACAGATTTTTCCATTAAGCAATGTTAGACACTTAAACACTATATTGAGGTTATTTGTGTTCTAAAAAATGGTAATTCAATTTTTTCTATTCATTTTCCAGAGTTTCAGAGTTTGCTATTGAATGGATTTGCAATCTCGATTTTGCCTGGCAGATGGAAATGGCTCCACAGAGAATGCCTGTCATATTAAGTGGCAGAACTGAGAAGCAAAGGCACAAGGGACCATGTCCATGAACGGGCATGTACCATTTATGCAAGCAGAAAGAAAGAAACAAGATTGCTGTCATTTGGCAGGCCAAGAAAAGCTAAACTTAAAAAAAAAAAAAGTGTTTGAAACACATTGTTTGATGTTGTAGGAGAAGAGGAGTGACCACCCCATCTTTCATCTCATCATGTTTCCCATGTGGCTCAAATGACAGGGTGTTTGGAGATAAGTTCTTTCACAATGATTTTAAATCAAAATGTAGTTGGGAAGGAAGACTAACCTTATGTTAGCATTCTGCAGGGGGGTGAAAAGCACTATAAGACAACTGCAAGTACCTTTTTATCAAGTCTCAGACAGATTGACCATAACTACACATATCATGAATATTTTGTTAACTGAGGTGTGTGTGCATGTGTGTTTATGCGTGGCGTTTATCGGAAGGGTATACATTCAAAGTAATAAAAAGACCTAAGAAAGGTAAATACTTTTTAATTGATTTCCTCTATGGCAACCATGTAGAGGAAAGAAAACTGAGAATGGTTACAGCTGTTCCTAGGTTCTTCCATCATGTGAAAAGGGATTTTCTTTTGACTCACGTGACAAATTTGGCCATTGTGTGAGAACCCTAACTTTAGCTGGGAAGCCATAAAGTCATCATAAGCTCTGATGTGAGTGGTAGGCTGCAGAACCACATTTTTGGGGGGTGGGTATTTTTTATTTTTAATTTTTTTAATTTTTTGTATTTATTATAATTTATTCACTTTGTATCCCTGCCCTAGCCCTCTCCCTCTTCCCCTCCTAATCTTTCCCTCCCTCATCTCCTCCCATGCCCCTACCTGAGTCCACTGATAGGGGAGGTCCTCCTCCCCTTCCATCTGACCCAGCCCAATAGGTCTCATCAGAACTGGCCGCATTGTCTTCCTATGTGGCCTGGTAATGCTGCTCCCCTTCAGGGGAAGGTGATCAAAGGGCCAGCCACTGAATTCATGTCAGAGACAACCCCTGTTCCTCTTACTAGGAGCCCAGTTGGACACTGAGCTGCTACGGGCTACATATGTGCAGGGATTCTAGGTTATCTCTATGTATGGTCCTTGGTTGGAGTATCAGTCTCAGAAAAGACCCCTGTGTTCAGATTTTTGCTCTCCTTGTAGAGCTCCTGTCCCCTCCAGGTCTCTTATCACCCCCTTCTCTTATAAGATTCCCTGTGCTCTGCCCAAAGTTTGGCTATGAGTCTTAGCATCTGCTTCAATTCCCTGCTGGGTGGAGACTTTCGGAGGTCTTTTGTGATAGGCTTCTGTCCTGTTCCCTATTTTTTTTTTCCCTCTTCTGATGTCTATCCGGTTTGCCTTTCTGAATGAGGATTGAGTATCTTATCCAGGGTTCTCCTTCTTGCTTAGCTTCATTAGGTATACAGATTTTAGTATCAGTATCCTATATTATACACAATGGAATACTACTCAGCAATTAAAAACCAGGAAATCATGAAATTTACAGGAAAATGATGGGAACTAGAAAAGATCATCCAGAGTGAGTTATCCCAGAAGCAGAAACACACACATGGTATATACCCCCTAATAAGTGGATATCATAACCACATTACTAAATAAGAAATTTAAATATGACTCTACATCCTGCGGGTCTAACTTCCTGTCTTCCCCTAGGTTTCAACTCTACTTCCCTTTGAATAACCACTCCATTATTCACAAGAACCTCACTTTTGTAGTCCTTCCTGTCTTTTAGTTTAAATCATTTAAACAATGATTTCTTCCCTTTTATCCTGTTACAAAACTGCAGGAAATTGTGTCATCAGGTTTGTTGGTTGGCTGTTTAAACATTTGAGTGAGGACACTTCACAAAAAAGGTAAAAATGTGTATGAAATTTAAGGGCTTAAAATGTGGTGCTGGTTTCCTTTACAAAGGGTGATTCTGCTGAAACGGATGAGTAACAGGTTCAGGTAGAGCCTGTGAAACAGAGTCTGTCATATGAAAAGATCCTGGAAGTGCTGCCCTAGGAAACAATCGTCAAACAGCAGCAAACATACTACAAAATCAGAGTCCGCATCTTCTTCCTACGGTGTTTCTGCTAAAATCTCAGGAAAAACAGACAAACATTTTCCCGCTTACTGTTTAGTGAGTCCAATGAAGTTAAGAAACAACTCAGAAGGACTCCTTAAAAACATAAATAACATTTGTTTCTTAAGAGAAATTGGCTTGCACATATAGATGTCATGGTACATGCACATAACCCCAGCTACTCGGAAAGCTACGACAGGGGGATGGAGTTCTAAGACAGCCTGTAAAAGCTAGCATGATTTCTTCTCAATATTCAAATAGTAGTTTGTTACTCTCCCATAAATTTCCACAATTATTTTCTTTCTCAGTTGTGGATGGCTAGCTCTTACAGAACAGTTTTTCTTTAGGACTTTATCCTTGGGATGTCTCAGTATGCTAAAATATCTCTGATGGCTGAAGGACACATGCTGTGCTGTTCTGTAAAGCCAGTTTCACACTCCAGATATCAGTCAGTAATGACGTTTTTTGTTTTATTTTATAAACTGTTATCTCAGTAAGGTGAATTCAAACTGAAGCACTGAAGAAGACAAACAAAAATGATTAGCATCTTTTACTTCAGTAAGTATAATTTTTAAAAAAAATCATAAAGAGTGAAATGAAAATTAAGATTTCAAAAAAATAGTGATAGTGAAAACAACTAATTTTGAAAGATCAATTTTGATATTCAAAGAGCCCTGCCTAACTTCAGGTTTCTTTGTATAGACACTCTCATATAGTCTTCACAAGACCCTGCCAGAGGAAGCATAATGGCTTTTATCACACTAGAAAAACTATAATGAAATGAGAAACCTCTGAAGGTCCAAGTCAGAAGTGGTCAGGCAACTCCTGACATGAAGTGTATGAAAGCAACAGACAGACACTACAAACAATAAAATAAATAAACAAACAAAAAACCCAAAACAAAAAACAACAACAAAAAGCACAGTCCCAATAAGCCATCTATAAAATGTTCTTGCACAATGCTAGGAGGACTTTGCAGAAAAGAAGGAAAAAAGATTCTAAGAGTCAGAAGATCAGGGGTTTGTTGTGAGGTTGTGTCTCTGAATGTGAAATGATACAGCACATAAAGACTTATCAGTATGAGCACCCAAACGTGGGCTACAGAAGCAAAACACCATGGGCATCCTAAAGAGGCCGGGGAAAAGCTCAGGGGGCCTCAACACTACATAAAGAACTGCAGGCAACGAAGACATGATGAAAATGCGAAAGAGTCTACCCTAAGGAAGAGCATGCCTTTTGGTCATCTAATAACAAATGGTCTCCCTTGAACACATAAAGGTTGCATATAACATACTGAACAGGTCTTATTTAGACATGTATGTACATATGTACCCATGTACTAACAATGACAAAAATAGGGCATGGATTTGAAAGAGAACATGAAATGGTACATGGGAGGATTAAGAAGGGGGGAAAGGAGGGGAAAGATGATGTACTTATAATCTCAAAATTATAAACAGAAACAAAGGTCAGTGAGCAAGACAAAAGAGATGAAGATAGAGAATAGTAGAAAAAGATAGAAGTGAGAGGAGAAGGAAGCAAAAAGACAGAGATGAAGGAGAACTTTGAACACTCATCCTTCCATCCAGGATTCCTGGTTACCGCCCCTTGTCCACTCTCAAAGTCACATTCAGGGTTGTCAGCAGTCTGCAAACTAAATGCCATTTTGCTATTTCTTTACTATTTGTATATTACTACTTGTATATTCTTTTCAACTTGTATATTAATGAAGCAAAACAAGTAAATGGAAATAAATATAATACTGGAATTTTTACTCTATGGAACATGTTGCCAAAATTTTGATAATCAATTTGTTGATAATCAAATGCATGCAGCTCATTTTGTAGCTGTTTTCATTTCTCTGTTGTAATTTTACTAAGTTAATCTGTTAAAATACTATATAAAACAAGACACATACACAAATATATGCAAAATAAAATTTACCATAAATATCTTATACATACATAAATGATATGATAGATGTAATTTTTTGCTCATGACTTCCCAACACACGACTAAGTGAGCTTAGCTCAGAAGTTCAGTCAATGGGAATTTCCTTTGCAAGAATGAGAGCCTGAGTTTGAACCCCAGAACTTGTATTTTAAACAGCCAGTGTGGCGTTAACACATCTGTAATTCTAGTGTTTGGGAGGCAGAGACAGAAAGATGCCTTGAAGCACCTAGATCGGTCTGTGAACTCCCAATTAACCGAAGAGAGTTCTTCCCTCAAAACTAAGGTGAACGGTGTTCGACCTCCACTCCCTACCCACCACCACCCCAGCTTCCCTTTTCCACATACTTAAATACATACACACATGCATCATAACACACATACATGCATACCAGCATACAATTGGTTAGTATAAAAAATCCTGGGGTACAGGAAAGAAGCAGGAGAGATAAAACACGGAGTGGAAATAATGTAGACACATCACTCAGGTAACAAATTCTCTCAAAATAGTAAAAAGAAAAAAAGCATTAAAAGATCCTCAGTTACAGGAAAATCTGTAAGACAGTTGGACCAACAAACCATAGTTACTATTATAAATAGAAATCTTTGAAGGGTCTCAATGACCTTAGGTGAACTTTGGTCTTTGAACTCAGGTTTCAATTTCTATGAAAACAGGGGTTTAATAAAGCTCATATACCAGGATATTAGCGAGGTTTGTATTAGAAAAGTCATTCAAAAGAAAATCTTTCAATTATCAAGTTTGAGAACTGTCTATTGCTCTCCACAATTTTGGATTAAAATGAATTTATGAGTGTCACTTAGTAATTCAAGTGTCAAACTCAAGTAAAACTATGTAGCACTGTTATTGATGAAACTAATAGAACGAGAAATGTAGGATCTGAATAATGATGACGTTTTATTGGTTCTTCCAACTCTTTCAAGTATACTGAGGCAAAGATAAGTCAGAGTTAATTAACAATGTTTTAAAGGTTTAATGATGCTTTACTGATCACATGGGCACCATTGACTTATAAAATATCTGTTCTGCAAAAGTAAAGTGAGTGTGAAGTAACTTGTTCTTCATCAATTCATATTAATGGCCCAGTGCACTTTGTTCTTATTTCTATGTTTTTGTATGAAAGAAGTAGGAAGAGCATTCCTGCTCAAGGGGTCTTTTCAACGTTTTCCAATTCTGAAACTACATTCAAAGGGCAGTCTGAAAGCAAGGGATAACACACTAGAATACAGCTGAATACCTCCTACACAACAATTAGGCAAGACACTGGCAAGCATAAAAATAAATCTCTGATGTCTGATAATGAATATTTTTTTAGTTTAGTATTAAGGACAGAGAGATGACAGTATTTATAATGCTTACACAAATGTGCACAGCAGAAAAAAAGAGTAGATAATTGACTCAAGTTGAGACTTTGGGAAAATTTCTCTGTAAGCCATGTTTAACCTTAGGTATGTTTTTTTTTAACAGACTGAATAAGCAATTGTTTAAATATAATTAGCAAATCACATCATCCATAGAAATAAGGCCCACAATTCAGTGCTGAGCACATCTATTCATATGGTTTACAACTGCCTCTTAAGACATGTCTGTTGTCTCTACAAGACATGCTCCTAGTACCAGTTGGTCCTCACTATTTCTCCTAATTGCCCCTTCTGTCACTATCCATACCCTAAACAGCTTGCTTTCTATCTCTAGGGCATGTCTATTTTGTATATTTCATATAAGTGGAGTTGAGAAATACATGTCCTTTGGCATTATAAAAGTCCATGTATATTATAGCATATATTATTTTTGAATAGTATCTCATTGTACAGATAGGCTATATTTCACTTATGCATTTGTCAGCCGATTCATATTTTGGATGTTTTATGAGTAACATATTTATGAGTATTTGTGTACCCAAGATTTTTTAAGAATTATTTTTAGTTTATATATGTGAGTATATCATCAGCATGTATGTAAGTACATTGCATGCATGCCTGGTGCCCATAGAGGCCAAAATAAATACATAAATAAATAAAAGGCACCATGTCTCCTGTTGTTGTCAGTCATTGCTTATTGTCATATAGATGTCAGGAATGGAGGATGGGTCCTCTACAAGAGCAATGAATGTTCTTAGCTGCTGAGCCCTCTCTCTACCCTCTGTGTGTACATGGTTTTTGTGAACTTATACCGTGAGTTTATAGCTGGGAATGTATTTATTATATCATATAAAACCTGTTTATTTTTTAATTTAAATTCTTTTTATAATTTTTATTTTTTAATATTAATCACAGGTTATTTACTTTGTATGCCAGCCATAGACCCTCCCTCATTCCCTCCCAATACCACCCTCCCTCCCTCAGCTCCTCCCTATCCCTTTCCAAGTCCACTGCTAGGACTCCTCCCCAAGTCTGACCCTAGCTTATCAGGTATCATCAGGACTGGCTGCAATGTCCTCCTCTGAGACACAGCAAGGCTATTCTTCCCTCAGGGTGGGAGGCAGGTAGAAGAGCCAGTCATTGAGTTCATATCAGAAATAGTTCCTGTTCCCCTTCCTAGGGAAAACCCCCTTGGGTACTGTGCTACCATGGGCTACATCCAAGCAGGGGTTCTAGGTTATATCCATACATGTTCCTTGGTTGCAGCAACAGTCTCATAGAAGACCCCATGTCCTGATATATTTTGTCCTTGTGGAGCTCCTATACTCTCCAGATCATATTAACTCCCCCTTTTATCAAATGATTACCTTCACTCTACTGAAGGTTTGGTTATGAGTCTCAGCATCTGCTTTGATAAGCTGCTAGGTAGAGTCTTTCAGAGGCCCTCTGCAGTAGGCTCCAGTCCTGTTTCTTGTTTTCTCCTACATCCAATGTCCATCGCATTTGTCTTTCTAAGTGAGGATTGATCATCTTACCCTGTTTCCTCTTTCTTGTTTATATTCTTTAGGTGCACATATTTTAGTAAATTTACCCTATCTTATTGGACTATATAAATGAGAATATATCATGTGTGTCTTTCTGCTCCTGGGATACCTCACTAAGGATGATCTTTTCTAGATCCACCATTTGCCTACAAATTTCATGATTTCCTCATTTTTAATTTCTGAGTAGTATTCCATTGTGTAAAAATACTACAATTTCTGTATCCATTCCAAAACTGAGGGACACCTGGGTTGTTTCCGGGGTCTGGCTATTACGAATAACGCTGCTACAAACAGCTGAGCAAATGTCCTTGTTCTGTACTTGAGGATCATTTGGATATATGGCTAGGAGTGGTATAGCTGGATCTTGAGGAATCACTATTCCAAATTGTCTGAGAAAGCGCCAGATTGCTTTCCAAAGTGGTTGTACAAGTTTAGAATTCCACCAGCAATGGAGGAGGATTCCCAGTTTCCACAACCTCTCCAGCATTTGTCCTCACTTGAGTTTTTGATCTTAGCCATTCTGATGGGTATAAGGTGAAATCTCAGGGTCGTTTTGATTTGCATCTCTCTGATGGCTAAGGACTTTGAACATCTTTTTAGGTGTTTCTCTGCCATTCCATATTCTATATGCTCTATTTAGCTCTATACCCTATTTTTCAATTGGATTGCTTGGTTTATTGTTTTTTAATTTTTTTTTAATTTAAAAAAAAATTGGATATCAGACCTCTGTCAGATATAGGGTTAGTGAAGATCCTTTCCCAGTCTGTAGGCTGTCATTTTGTTCTGATGACAATGTCTTTTGCTTTACAGAAGCTTTCAGTTTCATATTTAAATCTTTATTAATTACACCTTATTCACTTTGTATCCCCTCTGTAGTTCCTTCCCTCCTCCCATCCCAATACCTCCCTTCCTCTCCCTTCTCCAAGCATGTCCCTCCCCCAGTTCACTGATAGGGGAGGTATTCTATTCCTTCCATCTGCTCGTAGTCCATTAGTTCTCATCAGGAGTGGCTGCATTTTCTTCCTCTGTGGCATGATAAGGCTACTCCCCCTTCAGAGGGAGGTGATTAAAGAGCAGGCCAATCGGTTCATGTCAGAGAAAGTCCCTGTTCCCATCACTATAGAATCCACTTGCACACTGAACTGCCATGGACTACATCTGTGCAGGGGTCCTAGGTTATCTCCATGCGTGGTACTTGGTTGGAGTATCAGTCTCAGGAAAGACCCCTATGCTCAGATTTTTTTGGTTCTGTTGCTCTCCTTGTGGAACTCCTGTCCTCTCCAGATATTTCCCACATCATTCATAAGATTCCCTGTACTCTGCCCAAAGCACAGGAGACAACTTCCTGAACAGAACACCAACAGCACAGGCTGTAAGAACAACAATCAATAAACAGGACCTCTTGAAACTGAAAAGCTTCCGTAAAGCAACGGACACTGTCGTCAGAAAAAAATGACAGCCGACATATTGGGAAAGGATCTTCACCAACCCTAAATCTTACAGAGGACTGATATCCATTATATAGAGAGAACTCATAAAGTTAAACAGCAGCAAATCAAGTAATCCAATTAATAAACAGGGAATAGAGCTAAACAGAGAATTCTCAATAGAGGAATATCGAATGGCAGAGAAACACTTAAAGAAATGTTCAACATCCTTTCTCATCAGGGAAATGCAAATCAAACAACCCAGATGTCCCTCAGTTGAGGAATATATACAGAAATTGTGGTACTTTTACACAATGGAATACTATTCAGCAATTAAAAAGGAGGAAGTCATGAAATTCGCAGGCAAATGGTGGGACCTGGAAACGATCATCCTAAGTGAGGTATCCCAAAAGCAGAAAGAAACATATGGTATATACTCACTTATATAGACCTATAGGATAGGAAGGTCAAGCTGAAATCTACACACCTAGAGAGGATATACAGGAAGGAGGACCCAGGAAGGTATGATCAATGCTTG
>JAQQSO010003659.1:0-13387 GCA_028658305.1 Pachyuromys duprasi | reverse complement strand
ATAATTTTGCCTTGAAGGCTGACACCTTTCTAACTTCTTTTTCTCTGAGTCTGAAAGTTTAACTTTCTCAGTTTCCTGTTTTTTATACAGACTTCCTTTAATTAAGTTCCATACAAAAAACACTAGGCTACTGCCTTTTCCCATTCTTTATTCTCAGAATTACTCACCGCTCCTTCAACTATAAACTCGAGCTCGAAAACAAACCAGCGGTGTCCTTCACTTTATCCTTGTATCTCAGGCTCCACGTTGGGCGCCAATTCTGCCGGAGCTCGCCAGCAGAGCAGAACGGGGTTCTGAGTTGGGAGTGAGGATTGAAATTAATGATGTACACTACACATATTATGTTGCGAGAGGCTTCTGGCTGCTTGCTCCTGGCTCCAATGAGCCCTATAGCGTCAATACGCTCTACATCCAAAAAAGCCATGAGACCAGCCAGCCTTGTTTATTTAAACAAACAGCTTACACAAAGGGTTAATTTTTACAAGGAAGTGAGACAGAGTTGAGATTGCAAACAAGCTCTCCCACCTACTGTCACTAAACAAAAGGCAAATGGACTTACAAATCCTTCCCTGTCTCCAAGGGAAGGCCTAAAAAAACCTGTCTTCCTGTGCTGAGACTAGCATTACAAATAGCCATCAAAGCAGCTATGACCCGGCTCACCACATGTTCTCAGGTCAGCAAATCTGCTATAAAGTAAAAAAAAAAAAAAAAAAAGAAAGAAAAGAAAAGAAAACTGACATTTTGCTCTGGGAAACAACATACTCTTCTTTCATTCTACTAGATGTCTGGTCTCCAGCAAAGGCTAAGCTACCTTCTTTTTGTTATTTCACAAAAGCTTCTGACAAGTAGAGATTGAGCATATTTAAGGCCCCAGAGTATCTCAAAACAATCTAAACGGAAAGTTCAAAAGATATTTCAACTGAGACAGAATTGTGTATGATAATCTTTTGTCCTACATTTTGTATCACCAGTTCACATATATTTGGTTTCACATCATCTTCCCACAGTCCCTATTCCCCCCTCTCCCCTACCCACTTCCCAGTCACTCTCTACTCAGCCTTTCCATGTTGAGTATCACCTCTTGTACCTTCATTTCCCATGTGCTGTTAACCTGTCTTCATTTTTCCCTTCAAAGATCTTTCCTTCCTTCTAATATTATGCCTGTTTGCTAGTTTCCTAGATATAGTAAACATTACCTTTCCCATATATATGTATATATGAAGCCAAGGATTACATATAATAAAAAAATTAATTATGTCAATGTAACAATTAGCAGATTGTTCATTCATTTATATTCTACATATCTAACAATTTTTTCAGTTGTATTGTGATGCTAGAGTGTATGATTCTAAGCAGGAATAGAGAAATTTATTTGGCAGCCAAAAAATAAATATTGTAACTAATGATGTTTTAAAGTACAATAATTATTGTCACCTTATTTGATTAAGTACTATACAGAAAACTATTGGCATCCTACCCCGTAAAAAAAATCAAGAAAAGAAATGTGAATATCTGCAACTTAAACTGCAAACCCATCTTATTTTTAAAGCAAAGGAGTCACTCTCTGTGTTCTATGATAAAGTAACTCACTCTAGCATTATTGAACCTTAAGCTTTAAAATTCTGACCAAGATTTCCATGGGAATATGTAACTCTTATTTTGACTTTTCCTGCCAGCAGTGAGTTATAGAAGAATGTGAAGAATACATGCATAAGACAATATGAAGTGATCTCTAAGGCCTACTCAGTACTCTAAAGTTAGACAGAATTTGTCAGGGCCTGAATTTTTCTCTAGGACTGGAAAAGTATAAGAAGTATGGAGGGGAAGAAAAAGGGAATGAGGCAGAGAGTTAGATAAGAAGGAAGAGCAGGTGGGAGGAAGGGAAAGGGAGAGATGAGGTGAAGGGAAGAAGGAAGGAAAGAAGGAAAAAACGAAGGAAGGAAGAAAGAAGGAAATTGGGTCAGAATTTATGTACTTGAATATGAGCTGTAATAGTTATTAATTCCAACGTATTAGGCAATCTATAGAAAAGTAATTATTTCTTGATTCCATTATTTATAAAGCAGTAATAAATTAATCGATGGAATTAGACGAGAATTTTTGTCTCTGATAGATGAACAAATGACTCAGATATTTTAAAAAAGTAATATCTCACGTATTTCAGACTGGGCTCCCAATCAAATATATAAGAAAGGATAACTTTGGAATTCTCATCTTTCTGCCTATATCTCCTGTCTGCTGAGACTGTAGGTGTGAACTGTGAACTACTATGTACTACTTATGCCATGGCAGAGTATGGGGTATATGACTCAATGCTACATACACAGTGACCAAACATTTGGTACCTTAGTTATATTCCTG
Source organism: Pachyuromys duprasi (assembly GCA_028658305.1). NCBI lineage: Eukaryota > Metazoa > Chordata > Mammalia > Rodentia > Muridae > Pachyuromys > Pachyuromys duprasi. Next base: position 11,026 of record JAQQSO010003659.1, on the reverse strand, counting down.
TCCTTAGAATATTCTTGACATATAGGAAACAGGCAGCAAAATTTTAGCGATAGTGTTTTTTAGTACATCAATTTAATTATCTAATAGTTTCTAAATATAGTATCAAATCTATAATATATATTTCAATGTGTATTTAAATGTGTCTCAACCATAATTCTCAATCTTGAATGTGTTCAGTTTTCTAAGAAAAATTTAAATGTGAAAATATAGAGATGCTACTCAAATAAGACAAATCTAAATTCATTCCGTGGTTACAAGAGTTACTCTATGAATATCAACCATTGTTGTTATGATCTTATTATTCATCAGTTACCTGCATATGGTTCCATTCAGTTATAAAACTGTGACAACTTAATTTCTTTATTATGAGCAAAATAAATAAAGCCATCCCATGAATTCACCCATTTTGTACATTGTATTTATTTACTATCTGTAGCAAAGCTTTTCACTGGGCTTACCATAGTGTTTGAAGATCCTAGAAACTCATGTGGCACCAGTTTTGAACATTGTTGGAATCTGAATTGTTGTAACAAAGAACAATCCCATTTCTGCTCATATTTTATTTCATCATCTAATATTGTACTATGCCCTTGTGAAGATATATGTGTATATCATCATCTCAGATCATGATATATAGAGATCCAATGGAGTTAAAAAAATAGAATTATAGAATCTATAAACTAGGAAGAGTCATGGAATGAGAAATTATCTTAAGCCTGGAAGAATAGTGGAAGCTGTGATCTGGTAATGCTGCTAATGGTGTGAAAAAGTGTGTAGTTGTCCAACTCTAGGCTGTAAAAGTGGAAGAATGGAGAGCTGATAAGGTAGGATCAGAAAGAAGGAAAGGAAGACCTCCCCTATCAGTAGACTTGGGGAGGGGCATGCGTGAAGAAAGGGGAGGGGAGGTGGGATCGGAAGGGGAGGAGGGAGGGGTTATGGGGGCCATTCAAAGTGAATAAAGTGTAATTAACAAAAATAAATAAATAAATAAATAAATAAATAAAAATAGTTATTGAACATATTATCCATGATGGCATTCAATATTTCTATGAAAATGTTTGTATTTCTTGATGAACAACTAAGATTCTTATTATACCCTGGAAATTATATCATACTAAAAAGAAAAAAAAAGTGGAAGAATGGAAGAAAAAAAATGAGACCTCAATGGTGAGCCTTTCACAGGGTAAGTAATGATGATTGTGAACAGCAATGGAGAGAAAAACAAAATAGGGGACCACTAAGCAATGATTCTGAAGATCTCACTGTGGTCTCTGCATGACATGCAGGCGGTGATGTTTCATTGTTGAAAACTGAGACTATTTTCAAATTTTAAGTGAAGTATGAGTATTAGAATGGTAAAATTTTTTTTATGTGTGAGAAATTAGATTACACTATTTATTCCATATGTGTTTCATTAATTTAATCTGCATTTCCTTATAATAGAGACCACATTGTTTCTTTTCTTATTGCTGTGATAAATTACTCTAACAAAAGAATCTTAAAAGATATATTCTGGTTTATATTGCAAGGATGCAGACCAACATGGCAGGGGGTGTTAAGGAGGCAAGAGGTTGAAGCACCTGTTTGCATTGAGTCTACACTAAAGAAGCAAAAGTGAACAGGAAGTGGGACTGAGCTGTAAAACTTCAAGGTCCATAACCCAGGGACTCGCTTTCTCCAGCAAGACTCCTCTACCTAATGGTTCCACATTCTTTTCAAACAACATCACCAGGTGGGGGATCTAGTGTAAGAACACATGACACTATGGGGGACAGATCACACCCAAACCATATCCTGTAGCATATCCACATATGAGTATATACACACAATAGCCTGTACACTGACCAAAATTAGAGAGAAAGGCAAGTTACCAAAGATATTTAAGTTTATAAATGGCAGCACATGGGTGTGAATCTAGGATTATTGAACACAGAAGTGCCCCTTTGTCAATGAGATAGGAGAGACAGGTTCCTAAGATTTCACAGAGTTGATAACTCCTTTGTAAACATAAATAGAAGTGACGATGAAAGTGTAGACAGGTAGAATTCAAGTTGGTCAATTGAATTCTTAAACTGGCTGCTTGAAGAGTAATTATTGTACATATTATCCATGATGAGATTCGATATTTCTATGAAAATGTTTACATTTCTTGATGAACAACTAAGATTCTTATTATACCCTAGGAATTATATCACACTTACAACCTTCCTTTCATATTTACAATCTTAGAATGGTGCAAGTGAAAGGTAATAATTAAAATATCATTTATTATCAGCCTGACTTTTTATAAATTATTTATTTATTGTTATCTATTATAATGTATTAGCTTTGTATCCCAGCATACCACCCCCCCCCCCAACTCATCTCCTCCTAGAGTAACCCATCCTCCCTCTTTTCTACCTATTCCCCTCCCCTAGCCCACTGATAGGAGAGGACCCCTCCCCTTCTTTCTGACCCTAGCCTATCAGGTCTCATCAGGACAGGGCTGCATCATCTTCCTCTGTAACCTGGCAAGACTTCATCCCCTTGGGGGAGGTGATCAAAGAGCTAGACACTGAGTTCATGTCAGAGACAGACCCTGATCCTCTTATTAGGGAACCCATTTGAAAACTGAGCAGCCTATTGTTTCATCCATGCATTGTCTTTGGTAGGAGTCTCAGTCTCTGCAGCATCCCCTGGACTCACATTCTTGCCTCTGTGGGTCTTCTTTTGGAGCTCCTGTCCCCTCTAAGTCTTTCCATCTCTCCTTTCTTCCATTATGTTCCCTGCCCTCTGCCCAGAGTTTTGCTATAAGTCTCAGCATCTCCTTCGATACCCTGATGGGTAGAGTCTTTCACGGGTCCCCTGTTGGAAGGTTCCTATCTTGTTCCATGTCTTCCACATTGGAAGTAGGAGATGTCAGCCTGAATTATTGTGTTACTATTTATTTTTCTAATTGTGCTTAGAATTTTTTAAATTTTCATATATTACTACTTCATTTTAATTTATAGTCTCCTTTCCCAATTTATCTCATGTTTGCCAAACACACAATCCTTCTAAAATTTAAGATCCCTCCTCCTCCTCCTTCTTCTATGTTTTTATTGTTTGTTTGTTGTTGTTGTTGTTATTGTTCTTGCTGCTGTTGTTTTGAAACAGAGTTTCTCTGTGTTTTCCTTGTTGTCCTGGAACTAGCTCTGTAAACCAGGCTGGCCTTGAACCCAAGGAAATCCAAGTTCTTTCACCTCTGGGGTGCTGCAACTAAGGACATGCTCTACCACTGCCTGGCTCATGATCCCTTTTTACAAAGAATTATTTTTACACACACACACACACACACACACACACAGAAATATACACAGAACCTTCTGTGTCTAGTTTATTTTACTTACAGGTGCATTGTTTCTGGATGATCATTTGGGATTGGATAACCAGTCTGGGAGCTTGTTTCAAAAGAAAACTCTCCTGACTTCATTCTTAGATGAAGACATGCCTCTTCATCTAAGTGTGTGCTCTTGTAAAAATTTCCCACCCAAATTGTCATGTAAACAGGTACTGTCATTCTATAGGCATTGTTTAGGTGATCATAGTGTTGAGATTCCATGAGTGTAGCATTCATTTCATATGTAATAAGCGTCCTTGTACCCTGGATCTTATAATCTTTTAGTTCCTCTTCCTTTTCTATGATTTTTCTGAGCTTTTGATTGAGGAGTCCTTTTATGGATATAACAAATGCTCATTTATTCTCTACATTTTGAGTAATTGTCCATCACGGTAATAGTCTTTGCTGACAAAACGTTAGCTTTATTTGCCTAGGGCTGAGAGCTACATTTGCCTGTAAATGTAAGGATAACTCTACTTATGTGCACTTATAAAGTATGATTTAGGAACAGGACAGTAGTAGATGTTCCTCTGGGCTCTAATACTACTACAACCAATAAAAGTTGGCTTAGTTTCCAGCATCAACAATGAATTCACTCCTATAAAGAAGGCTTTTAGTCCAATTAGACAGCTATTGCTAACCGCCAAGATATGATTGTCACTATTATACTATTAAGAAAGCCTTTCTGGAATGGTCACTGTTGCTAACAGATAGTACAGTTGGGTGGGACAATTGATTGCTTTGTCTCTTGGCAGTTTACATACATAGTGCTTTTTTATATCATGGGAGCTAGTCCTCTGACTGCAGGCTTCCAGATCAGTTCCTGGTTGATTCCTCCAAATCCTGTCTATTGTTTTCATCAATAGGAGCACACGAACAAGGCCCAGGGCAACATCTCATATTATTTTGGTGTCCTTTGGACCTCCATGAACAACTTCAAGGAAGGGGTCTAGTGACTGAAGCTGGGCTTTTTGTTAGATGGCCTATGGCTTTTCTCGGTAGGATTACCATAAAAAGTGACAAATATATTTCTGTGCATGTGTTTGTGTGCAATCATAAATAATCTATGTGCGTGTAGCATGTTTACTTTTTGTGTAAGCATATAAAATAATGTGTTTCCCTGTGCTTTTAAAAAGTATTATAAAAGAATTATTTCTCTCCCTTTTCCCTCTGCATCCCCCTTCTCCAGTTAAATCTTCCTCACCGGCTTTTATCTTTTACAGCTTCATAGGGCCTGTGTTCTTCCTAGAAATCTTCTTCCCTCCTCCCATGACCCTTTTCTACTCACCTTTCTTTTGAAATTACTTCAGTTATATATTTGAATGTATGTCTCTGTGTGTGTGTATGCGTATGTGTGTGTGTGTGTGTGTGTGTTTGTATGTGGGGGGAGTGTTTTGTGTTTGGGCACAGAAAGATACCAAAAAGAGAACTTCACATCTGCTTTCATTTGTCTATGTTAAGTCCTTGAGACAGAGTCTCTCATTGAACCTGAGGCTCACAATTTTTTTAGAAGGCTTCCAGGAGCCTCAACAATACTCTTATTTTAGCCTTGTACAGAGCTGGGGTCACAGGAGATCCTAACCACAATACATTATTTTTTAAAAATATTTTAATGTGAACATTTTATTGGGATCTACTAAAGAAAATATGTTAAATATCACAGATCCATTCCAACAGGCCACTTTTTATATGCAGTTCCTAAGAGAATAGAAAATAAAAAGTTTCACTTTACAAACATGTTTTCCATGAAGTGATTCCATTTTTATTTTGAGGCAGACTCATGAAACATAGTGCAGGCTGGCCTTGAACTTATGGTAGCATGACTTTTCCCTTCAAGTGCTAGGCTAGATTAAAGGTTTGTGTCAACACATCTGACCTCCCAACAAAACTATTTCTTCGCTTCATTTATTACATGTCATTTCAAAATTACATAGAAAATGGGCATGCCGTACCTGGCTAGATAATAGAATCCATTTGTAAATGAAAGAATTGCAAAAATCATTTTTAAAATGTGCATTATTGTGCCTTTTAATTGAGATACTTTAAATAAATATAAAAAAAGTTAAAGCATTCTCTAATTTTATGAATAGTTCCAAATACAAAATAAAGTCAATCACCAAGACCCTTTAGAAAATACATCCTCCACATACCATGACCTCTATTTTCTTAGTGGAAGATTAGTAACATGTATCTTAGCAACCACACCTGGACTGAGGGCTCTTGGGAAGGGTCTTGGCAGAATTCAAGGTAAGATGCAGTAAGCTTAGATTGAATGCCAACAAACTGTACACAGCTTTGACTCTCAAAAATACCATATTTTTCCAAATTAGGGAGAAGAAGAGAAAAGAGAGAGAGAAAGCAGCAAAAAAGGAATAAAAATTTTAATGGGTAACTCACTATTCACTTATGATAATGAATAATGATCTAATGAAGCAAGCACAAACTTTAGCAAACCAAATTCTTTGCTCCGTTGCCAGAACATAGTTGGAAGACTTTAGGTTTCTGGGCACATTATGATAAAAAAAATTAGTGTAAAATGCATAGTTGTAGAAAATAAAGGTCTTTTATTTAAAAATTTAGGCAGGCATTTTTAATGTGTGTATTTTGGAAAAATCTCCACACATTTTTCATGGACAATGAAATCATAATTATATAGAAATAATATTTCCACTAAAGACAGATGTTGGCCTTAACACATAAACTAACAAATTTAAAAGTTAATCTAAAGTAACAAGATTAGAAACATTGGTGCATCCCTCCATTGTTTTCATACACAGAGAAATTAGAAAATAGGTATAAAAGATGGCCTCAAGATTTCAGTAGGTATAGAAATTTGACAGTTTTTCAGAATCCAACAGTTCTGTCTGGAAGAAGGCAGAGCATTTCTGTAGAGAGACTAGGGACTGGTTCACAAAGTGCACAAAATATTAAAGAGTTGAGGCATTCTAGAGAATGGTGTTGGGATGATGTAGACAGACAGTTAATTTGACTTGTGAGCAGTGATAAAGCTCAGTTATAGAATGCCTGCTTGACAGAGTTTTGTTCTTCTGGTATCCTCCATCCCCTCTGGATCTTATAATCTTTCAGTGTCCTTCTTTATTCCATGATCTCTGAGGGAAGACATCGGACAGAGACATCCAATTTAGAAACTCTCTCCACATTGTATCTAGCTGTGGAACTCATTATCTGTTTCCACCTGCCTGCAGAGGAAGTCTCTGTGATGATACTTGGATAAGGCAGTGATCTATGAGCATAGCAGCATATCATTAGGAGTCATTTTATTCTTCCTTTTATAAATTTTGATCAATAGAGTTTGGTTTTACCCAAGGTCTCTGGGCTGTCTAGTCTCTGGTTCTTGGTAACTCAAGCAGTGCTGGTATAAGTTCCTTCTCATAGAATGGACCTTTGGTCAAATCGGGCATTGTTTAGTTACTCCCGTAAGTTCTGTGCCACCACTGCACTTGCATATTTCAAAGGCCGGACAGATTATAGTTTGAAGGTATTGTGACTGGGTTGATTTCTACATTTCTCTTTCAATAGTCTGCAGAGTATCTTCCCTCAGCAAAGGGACTAGAATGTAGGTGTGAAGGCGTTTTTTAGGCACCAGTTTGACTTTTCCATGTTCAATTAATTGCATGTATGTGGTCCTCAGCAGGTGTGTTGTCAGTTTTCTGAGAGCAACCTTTTATTGCTGGATTATTTGGGGATTTCCGTTGGCCAATATCTCAACTGATTGCAGCCCAGTCCCTATCCTAGAAGCACTGTTTGGCTTTAAGAGGTGACAATCGAGATTCCCTATCCCCCATTATTAGGAATCTTCAATCAGATCACCTTCATAGATTCTAGGAAGTTCCCATTGCACTGGATTTCCACAGCTTCTACAAATACCGCCAATTTAAGCCGTTTCTCCCTGCACTCTCTCTGCATATGAGTCCCCACAACCTGATTCATCACACCCCTCCTCCTGCTCTCATCCCAGGGAGATCTATACACTCCACCCCTTTACCTAACCTTGCTAAGTCTACATATTGTAGCTTGGTCATCATTTATTTAATGGTTAATATCCACTTATTAATTAATTTATATCATATGTCTTTCTGGGTTTAGGAAACTTCACTCAGAATGATCTTTTTTTTTTTTTTTCCAGCTCAATCCATTTGCTGGCAAATTTCATCATGGCATTTTTTTTTAATAACAGTTGCATATTACTTCATTGTGTAAAGGCACCACATTTTCTTTATTCTTCTGTTAAAGGGACACTTTGATTGTTTTCAGTTTCTGGCTATCATGAATAAAGCTGCAAAGAATACAATTGAGCAAGTGTCCTTTTAGGATGGAGTGTTATTTGTGAATATTCTCAAGAGTGGTATGGATCTTGATTGTAGATACATTCGATCTTTCAGAGGAAATTATTTCCATAGTGGTTCTACATATTTGCACTCCCACCAGCAATGAAAGAGTGTTCTGCTTGCTCTACAAACTCACCAGCATCAGCTGTCAGTTGTATTATTGATCTTAACCATTCTGATAGGTGTAAGATAGAATCTCAAAATGTTTTTTTTTATTGCATTGCCCTGATGGATTAGGATGCTGAACATTTCTCTAAATATTTCTCAGCCATTTGAGTTTCCTCTATTGAGAATTCTTTGTTTACATCTTTATCTCATTTTAATTGTTTGGGTTTATTTATATCTAGTTTCTTGAGTTATTTATATATTTGGGTATTAGTTCTCTACCAGATGTGGAATTGGTATAAAAAATTAAAATTAAAAAATTCCATTCTGACAGACAGGCTGCTCTTTTGTCCAAATAATAGTGTCTTTTGCCTTAAAGAACGTTTTCAGTTAAATGAGGTCCCATTTAGGTATTGATTTTACTGCTTGTTCTATCTGTGTTCTATTCAGGAAGTTGTTTCTGTACCAATGTGTTCCAGGCTATTTTTTCACTTTCTTTTCTATCAGGTTCAGCATGTGGTTTTACACTAGGGGCCACCTCCAGCTATCACCAGGTCCCACAGAGGAGATTAGGAGTCAGCATGGGAGGAGTGAGTGAGGAACTGGGCTTGGGAGGAGTTTTACATCCTGACTGACTGGAGGTCTGGGTGTTTATTTACACAGAACTTAGTAGGCAGGAACAGACGCATGTTCTTCCAAAACACACGCCATATCGTTTTTGTTCCCAGACACATGTTTCAACTTCCACTTGGTCATTAGTTTAGTCATCATTGTTAAATCCTGACAGAACAGAATTATCTTTTACAATCATTTTCCCTCATCAACCCCACAACCCAACCCTTAACAATATTGTAGTTTCAAAGGTATAATTTGCCAAAGCATGACAGCGTATTCTTAGGCTGGTAGCTCTTTGGGTTTCAGGACAGAAACAAACTCTCCACACCAGCCTGGGCAGATTGTCATGTCCCAAGCAGCATTATCAATTTTTAATCGTCAGAGTGCTAATTGTCATTATGTCTGGAAAAGTCTTCAGGCAAAAGTTACTGCAATTATTATTCAAATTCCTACCACCATACAATGTTTATATTGTATGTTTTTCGAATTTATATGCCTAATCCTGGTATTTTTCTTTTGTTCCTTGGTCGTATGACACCATAGTAGCCCTGTGTGATTTCACTTTTTCTAAGAAATGGAGGTCTTAATACTTTATTCTTTTATCATTTATCCACACCATTCTTTGTCTATGAGTACTATGAAGAGGTTTTTAATTAGATCAGCTGCCAACTTCTCTAGACCACCGAAAATTGTTTACCTTCTTTTAAGTTTACATTGTTCTGATTATTTTGTTTTTGAGGAAGTACGGGGAGAGATGTGTAAAGAGTATCTTTGAGTAACTGCCCCATAAGGAGGTCTCTGGCATAATTATTTGAATCACAACCTCCAGGGCATAAGGAAGTCCTTCAAATATGACCAGATAAGGATAACTCCTTAAAATGGGAGAGGTAGCATGCTCAGGACATTCCTGGGACAGCTTAGAAGCTGTACTCATGAGAGGAGGTATAAATGATTCAGAAGAAAAATTATATCGATCTAATATCCAAAGTAGTATAAATAATAAACTCTCCCCAAGCATGTGATATGTAGAGGTCAAGGCCAAAATGAATGGGAAGCTGCACCACAGCTACTGCATCCCTTGGCTCAGCTTTCTGGATCTTTGCCAAGTAGCTGAGCTGGCTTTATGACTTTTGTTGTTTCCATAGATAAGGCTGTGCTACTTTTATGTTGAGCTCTTTAATCCACTTGGGCTTCAGTTTTGAGTAGGATGATGAATATGGATCTACTTGCATTCTTTAATACTAAGACAACCAGTTTGGCCAGAACCATTTGTTGAAGATGCTTTCTTTTTTCCAGTGTGTATTTCTAGCTTCTTTATATAAAATAAAATCAGGTATCCATGTGTTTGGCTTGGATTTATGTCTGGGTTTCAATTTGATTTCATTGATTATGTCTGTTTTATGGCAATGCCATGCATTTTTTATTACTATAGGTCTGTAATGCAATTTGAAATCAGGGATGAACTACTTCCAGTAGTTCTTTTACAGCTTAGAACTTTTTTTAGCTATCCTGGGTTTTTGATTTTCCATATGAAGTTGAAAACTGTCCTTTAAAGATCTGTAAAGAATTGCATTGGAATTTTGATGGGTGTTGCATTGATCTTGTGTATTACTTTTGTGTGATGGTCATTTTTACTATGCTAATCTTACAGATACATGAGTGTTATTGATTATTAATATTTAATATTGATTTACCTTTTAGTTAAACAGCAGTTATTCCTAAACCAGCTGTAAACCCAAAGCACCACATAAAGACTATGATTTATTTAATTAACTGCACATTCTGTATCCTCCTCCACAATATCCGTAGTATCACTATAGTTATCTACAGTAGCTATAAACTACTTACTTCTCTATATCCACCCAGTGATATGGTGTGTTTATTTTTTAACTAATACTTCCATTGTAGTTTTCAATGATCTATACACCCATCTATCTACTTATATCTCTACATAAGTTGCATATTTACAGAAGAGATATAATTATCAAGGGAAATTTTTATCATCTTGAAACCAAAAATTGCCATGGGAACAGGGATTAGGGAAACCCAAATATATGTGAGTACTGTTATTAAGTCCTTCTCTGCCCAGTGATTAATCTATTTTTCACGCCCACAATAGGTGCTAAAAACTCAAATACATATCAAATTTTTACTTCAATCCTATCAGAAATCCCTATTCAGCTGATATTTAGCACTTTTTCAGTTTCCGTTTTAAACCTTTCTTTTTTTAAATTAATTTATTTTTATATCACTCACAGGTTAGGTACTTTGAATCCCAGGCGTAGCCCCCTCCCTCATTCCCTCCTACCCTCCCACTCCCTACCTCATCTCCCTCCTCCACGCCCCCTCCAAGTCCATCGACAGGGGAGGACCTCCTCCCCTTCCATCCAACCCCAGCTCATCCTGTCTCCTCAGGGCTGGCTGCAATGTCCTACCCTGGGATCTAGCCAGTCTGTCACTCCCCGGCTTGTACGGGGGAGGGTCAAAGAGTCAGCAATCAAGATCATGACTGAAACAGTCCCTGTTTCCCTCACTAGGGTCTTCAGTCCTACACCGAGCTATCATGGGCCCCATTTGTGCGGGGGTTCCAGGCCACATC
>JAQQSO010003658.1:0-13387 GCA_028658305.1 Pachyuromys duprasi | reverse complement strand
CCCGCACAGATGGGGCCCATGATAGCCATCAGGGAGATGCAAATCAAAACGACTCTGAGATTTCACCTTACACCCTCCAGAATAGCTAAGATCAAAAACTCTAGTGACAACGCATGTTGGAGAGGCTGTGGAGAAAGAGGAACCCTCCTCCATTGCTGGTGGGAATGCAAACTTGTACAACCACTCTGGAAATCAATTTGGCGCTTTCTTAGACAATTAGTAATAGTGATTCCTCAAGACCCAGCTATACCACTCTTAGGCATATATCCAAAAGATGTTCAAGTACACAACAAGGACATTTGCTCAACCATGTTCGTGGCTGCTTTATTTGTGATAGCCAGAACCTGGAAACAACCCAGATGTACCTCAGTTGAGGAATGGATACAGAAATTGTGGTACATCTACACAATGGGATATTACTCAGCAATAAAAAACAAGGATATCATGAAATATTTTCTTTTTTAAATATTATTAATTTTATTTTTTATATTAATCACAGGTTATTTACTTTGTATCCCAGCTGTAGCCCCCTCCCTTATTCCCTCCAAATCCCACCCTTCTTCCCTCATCTCCTCCCTGCCCCTTTCCAAGTCCATTGCTAAGGGAGGTCCTCCTTCCCTTCCATCTGACTCTAGTTTATCAGATATCTTCAGAATTGGCTGCAATGTCCTCCTCTGTGGCCTAGCAAAACTCTTCCTCCCTCGGGAGGCAATGGGGAGGTAAAGAAGCCAGTCATTCAGTTCATGTCAAAAATAGTTCCTGTTCCCCTTACTAGGAAACCCACTTGGTTACTGAGCTACCATAGGTTATATCCGAGCAGGGGTTCTAGCTTATATCTATACATGGTCCTTGGTTGGAGAAACAGTCTCACAGAGGGCCTCATTGCCCTGATATATTTTGTCTTTGTGGAGCTCCTGTCCTCTCCTGGTCATATGAACTCCCCTTTTTTATCTTATGATTCCCTGCACTCTGCGGAAGGTTTGGTTATAAGTCTCCGCATCTGCCTTCTGCAGTAGGCTCCTGTTCTGTGACTTGTTTTCTCCTACTTCCCATATCCATCCTATTTTTCTTTCTAAGTGAGGATTGATCATCTTACTCTGGATCCTCTTTCTTGTTTATCTTCTTTAGGTGTAGATATTTTAGTATGTTTATCCTATGAGGGCTGAAATCCAGAATATATAAAGAACTAAAGAAATTAAAAAACAATAAATCAAGCAATCTAATTAAAAATGGGGTATGGAGATAAACAGAGAATTCTCTGTAGAGGAATATAGAATGGTAGAGAAACACCTAAGGAGATGCCCAATGTCCTTAGTCATCAGAGAGATGCAAATCAAAATGACCCTGAGATTTGACCTTACAACCATCAGAATGGCAAAGGTTTAAAAACTCAAGTGACAACATATGCTGGAGAGGTTGTAGAGAAAAGAGAACCCTCCTCCATTGCTGGTGGGAATGTAAACTTGTACAACCACTTTGGAGATCAACCTGGCGCTTTCTCAGACAAATAGGAATAGTGCTTCCTCAAGATCCAGCCATATCACTCCTAGGCAAGTACACAATGAGGACATTTGCTTAATCATGTTTGTAGCAGCTTTATTCATAATTGCCAGAACCTGGAAACAACCCAGATGTCCATCAACAGAGGAATGGATGCAGAAATTGTGGTACTTTTACACAATTGGAATACTACTCAGCAGTTAAAAACAAGCAAGTCATGAAATTTGCAGTCAAATGGTGGGATCTAGAGAAGATCATCCTGAGTGAGGTATCCCAGGAGCAGAAAGACACACACAGTATATAATCACTTATATAGACCTACAAGATAGGATAAACATACTAATATATGTATTTTTTATTTTCATTAGAATTCAAGTTGCAAGAATATATTTACTACTTTTTACCAGTTTCCTTAATCTCCACCTTCCACCTATTTTGCTAAGTGTCCCAGCCTAGCCTCAAACTATCAATCTACTTCCCGTGATTCTCTCCACACTGGGATTACAAGCCTGTGGCACCACATGCAGTTAGAATTTCTGTTTCTTTCATTTCTTCATTCAATCATTTATTTCCTTTTAATTCATTTCTGTAATTTCATAGTTTCTGTGAATTTGAAACAAACACTCTTCTCCTTGTGTTTTAATGTCATCTTCCATAAAATAGAAATAACATTATCATTTATATCAAAATTTTGATTTGAAGGATTAATTATTACAGATAGGAACACTTGAGTTGTGTTAAAATTCCAGTGCTTAAAAGAATAAAAGCAATTATTCTTTTAAGTTATATAGATGAGCAGAGTGCTCTGCTGAGGGAAATTGCTTGCAACCCACCAAAGACCATTCTGCTCTAAAGGAAAAAAAAAACATTATATGTAGATGTGGTCAAAAGCCATAGGATGAATAAAAAAATGATTTCTCATTGCTGAAATCTTCCACGAGTAAATGCAAGTTTATCTCACTGGAACATATGGGCTATAATCATGGTCCAACTGGCTGAGACAGAAATTGTTTTGGAAAATAAAGTTGCCTGGCACCAAATGCCTAATTGTAGAGACTGGGAAACAGAACAAATCTACTATTTATTGAGCACCTGTTACATACCAGGTAATTTCACTCATGTTGTTTTATTCCTTGATTGCCAGTATTTCTACTTCATAGCATATCTTTAAAAAAATTAGTCAGTAACTATAGAATGTTACCCAATTTTAAGCCCTAGTGTCAGAATTCCACCCTAGCTCTGTTTAAATCTAAAAGTAAAACTCTTTTCTTTTTTTTATGTACTGCTTATAATGACGATATCAAGAGGTTTGCAACAGCATGTAAAATGCAAATTTTGTTTATCGGCACCATTTTTAATGCTTCTATTTTATAGCCAAACTAAAACCTAGCTCTTGAGTGTTTCTTTTCCTAGAGCCAAGTACAATCAAATGAGATTTGGTGACTTGTATCTTCATGGAGGAGATGGATTTTAAAAAAAACTACATTTGGGGCAAAATTGAACGATTTAGTGATTTTTAAAATTTAACACCACACAGGACTTCTCTTCAAAGTGAACAAACTACAACCTGTCATGTTTGTTGTTGTATGAAAATTTGCTAAAGTAACCACAAATATGGTTTTAAGTGAGTCATTGTTTTAATTAAACACAGCAAGCAACATAACAAGTGTCAAGTAGAAGATAGGAATATTAGGTGGGTAACAAAGCTCCATCAGATTGAGTGTTTATGACACCCAGCATTGATGGCTGTAGTACACTGAGTGAGGAAAAAAAATTGCATCATTAAACTGAGAATATATAGAATCTGACAGAAGTGGACTGGAAAGGGCTGCCCCCAAAAGCCATGTGTGATTTCTTGACTGAGAAACTTCCTGGTGGGACAGACTTAGCTCTCTACTAATGGGCTTCCAGCTTATTATGGCTGTAAGCAGTTTTATAGCATGGGATAAATAATAGCAATCATTCTTTTTCATATTAACTATAGTTTATTTACTTTGTGTCCCAGCACTCTCTCATTCCCTCCTAATTCCACCTTCCCTCCCTCATCTCCTCCCGGCCCCTCTCAAAGTCTACTGATAGGGGAGGTCCTCTTCCCCTTACATCTGACCCTAGTTTATGAGGTCTCATCAGGACTGGCTGCAATGTCCTGCTCTGTGGCCTAGCAAGGCTGTTTCTCCCTCGTTGGGGGCAGGGGGTGGTCAAGGAGCCTGTCACTGAGTTCATGTCAGAGAAAGTCCCTGTTCCCCTTACTAGGACACCCACTTGGATGCTGAGCTGCCATGGGCTACATCTGAGCAGGTTTTCTAGGATATCCATGGTCCTTGGTTGGAGAATCAGTCTCAGAAAAGACCCCTGCGCTCAGATAAATTTGATCCTTGTGGCATTCCTCTCTTCTTCAGGTCATACTAACTCCCCCTTCTTTCATATGATTCACTGCAATCTGCCCAAGGTTTGGTTATGAGTCTCTGCATCTGCTTTGATACACTGAGTCTTTCATGGGCCCTCTGTGGTAGGCTCCTGTCCTTTTTCTTGTTTTCTCTCACTTCCAATTTCCATCCTATTTTTCTATCTATGTGAGGATAGATCTTCTTACCCCAGGAAGAAGATCTTCTTGTTAGTTTCTTTCAAATTTGTACACCTAAAGACGCTAAGCAATCACTTTTAAAAAACATCTCTTGTCTCCAGATATTCCAAATTTCACAACAAATTTACTTTGTTGGTTTAATTTCTTTCTTCTCTTTCTTTCTTCCCTTCTTCTTTTTCTATTATTATTATTTACAATTAGTCACTTTGTTTCCTGGTTGTAGCCCCCTCCCTCATCTGTTCTCCATCCCACCATCCCTGCTTTTTCCTCCCCTAGTTCACTGATAAGGGAAGTCCTCCTCCGCTACTGTCAGATCCTAGCTTATCAAGTCCTGTCAGGAATGCCTGGACCCTCTTCCTCTGTGGGCTGGCTAGGTTGCCCCACCAGGGAGAAGTGATCAAGGAGCAGGCAACTGAGTTTATGTCAGAGACTGTTTCTTCTCCTCTGACTAGGGAATCCACATGGAGACTGAGCTGTCTATGGGCCATACCTGAGCACAGCGTCTAGGTCCTCTCTATGCATGGTCTTTGGCTGATGCAGTTCTCCCTGAGCCCAGATTTTTTGATTCTTTGTGGAGCTGCTGCGGCTGCGGATCTTTTTCTGTGCCCTCCTTCTTCCATTAAGACTCCCTGCCTTCTGTTCAGAGTTTCGTTGTGAGTCTCTGCATCTGTCAGTCCCCTTCTGGGTGAAGTCTTTCTTTCTACTTTAAGACAGGCCTATTCTCACCCTATCTGAGAACAGGGTATCTTGGAAAGATTTGATGAAATCAATGTGCTTGCTTGTACTCAGTGTCAGATCTCAACATGTGCAAACGCTGTCTCAAAATTTACCACTTTATAGTACACTTTGCTGTATTTTGAAAGGAAGGTTTACATGGGTTATGACAACTTAAAGGGTGAAAAATGTGTGTTGTCTAGCTGGAAAGCTTGTTACCTATAAAACACATTGAGGTCTTTCTTCTCAAATACCTATGTATTAAGTTTTGATGAGAGTGTGGAATTTGAATTCTTATAAAGATCATTGGTAACACCAAGGCTACTGCTCTGAACACATTTAGAACCAATAATGCAATATGAACTTCTGATTCCATAGGGGAGTAGATTAAACCTTACATGGGGGCTTCTCTCAAGAAGTAAAAGGAGTCAATTTGAAAATGTTTCAAAATAAGAGAGAATTAGGGTATGATGAAATAATTATTTGAGATCATTTTGAAACACATAGCTATGATGGTGTCCATGCATTTTTGGAATAAGCAAATTACCAGATAACAAATCAAAATGTTTGACATTATTTTCTTCTAACATTTGTTAACTTCTTTTCAACCTTATAATAAATATAGTAAGTCTTTTCTGAGATTATAAAGAAACTACAGGAAAAGAATTATACTATGTATGTCTTCAATTGCTAAAATGCATAGAAAAATTTGAACAAGTCTTACAGTAAGCACTATTTTTCCAAGTCAAAAGAGATTGCGCATTGGCTACTTTTTATGTCAGTTTGACTCAAGGTATAGAAAAACCTCAACTAAGAAAATGGCTCCTTCATATTGGCCTATAGAAAAGGACTATCCGACCTTTTTGTAATTAGAGATTGATGTAGGAGGTTCAATGTAGTTGGTGCCACCTCTTGGCAGTTGGTCCTCTGTTGTATAAGATAGCAGATCACACAAGCCAGTAAGCAGCATCCCTCCATGCTTCTCCATCAGTTCCTGCTTCCAGAGTCATGATTTGAGTTCCTGCCTTCACTTGCCTCAGTTATATGTGATCTGAGAGTTCCAGGAGGTAATAAAATCTTTCCTCCCAAAGTTACCATAGCAATAGAAAAGGCAGATGTATTGAAAATAGTTTGAAATTATTTTTTATGTTATTCAAATATTAACAGAAAATGACAATCTGTAAAGACAGGAACGATATAAAGAATAACAAGTCTTATATACTGCTGTGATATTATTGATATTTGTAATTGTATAGCACATGATTTGTATGAAGAATGTACATCTGGCTTTAAGTTTGATAACACTTTGTGCTACTGATTATGATCCTGAAGACATTCTTCATGACACATCATTTAATTTAATATTGATTAATCTATACACTCAATGTCTTCATTAATCTATAATAGTTGACAGAACATTAATTCCAAGGCTATACTATTCTATTCAATTTCACTTGCAAAAACACAAGTTTAAATCTCATAACAAAGATTTGACAAATAACTGGTGCTTGATTCCTAGTCTAAGAAGTTGAAAGATTGATTATTCATAGTAATTTTAATAAATTTTCCGTATGATGGTGGCAAGATTTTAAGTGATATATTGGTTTATGTAGCAAATCTGTTGAAAATCTAGGAAATGAGAAAATGAAAAATAATTACATCTAGAGTGCTCTGTATTAGTTTTCTGTTTCTTTTTTTTAAACATTTATTTTTATTTTTATTATTAGTTACATCTTATTAACTCTGTATCCCAGGTGAATTCCACTTCCTCATTCCCTCCCAATCCCACCCTCCCTCCTGCCTCTACTCCCTGCCCCTTTCCAAGTCCACTAATAGGGGAGGATCTCCTCCCCTTTCATCTGACCCTGGTTTATCAGGTCTCCTCAGGATTGGCTACAAAGTACTCTGTGGCCTAGGAGGGCTGCTCCTCCCAACCAATTGTAGTACTAAAATTTTAGCAGTATAAAATAAAACATATTTATTGTAACATAGTTTCTGTGGGTCAGGAATATAGGTTGAGAAAAAGTGACTGAAGTCCAATCAATGTTCTGTGCCTTTATTAATTCTTGATGGTTAGTCTAATCCAGCCTGCTGTAATTGAATTCTTACAGATCAGATCTTGATTTTCTTGTTTAGAGTGACAATGGTCTCTCCTTGCTCCTCGAAGATGACTACATGCCAATTTAATCAAATTATTCTAGCATAATCTTAATTTTGATTCAAGCAAAGGTCAAGTTATCTGGAACCTTAATCACTACTCCAAATCCCTTGGTTTTACTTAACCGAATACAGTCACAGAAGTCAAATTCATGACCTTCGCAGTCCCTCTAATATTCAAGGGGGAAGTCTATCATAGAAAACATGTTTATTCAAAGTAGAATTGTTTTAATTTATTGAAAATATTTTACTCTCTCCTATAGTATGTCCCAATCAGTTTCCCCTCCCTCTACTTCTTTCAGCTCTGCCATCTGCCCTCTTTCCCTAGTCTACTCCCTGTCAATCTCCTTTCAGAAATGAACAAGTCTCTCCTCTAAGAGACAACCACCAAACACAATAAAACAGACTGCAATAAGACAAGACAAAAGCCTTCATATTGATGCTGGACAAAGCAACCCAAAAGAAGGAAGAGAGTTCCAAGACCAAGAAAAAATTGTCAAAGATACACCTGCTCACATAGTGAGGCATTACAAAACAGCCATGACATTTACACAGAGGGCTTAGTGCAGACTCTAATGAAGACTCTTTCACTACATAATGTATATATATAATGTCTAATATACATATTAGTCCTCTATTGGATGTGGAGTTTGTAAAAATATTTCCTTTTTTTTAGGCTAAAATTTTGATTGATGGTGTCTTTTGCCTAATAAAAGATTTCCAGTTTTATGAGTTCCCATATACTAAGTATTGATCATAGTTCCTGTGTTACTCATGTTCTGCTCAGAAAGTTGTCTCCTATGTCAATGAATTCAAGGCTATTTCCAAATTTCTTTTCTATCAAATTTAGTGTACCTAGTTTTATATTGAGGTCTTAGATCAACTTGTGCTTGTGTTCTGTGCAAGTGATAAATATGGATCTCTTTCCATTATTTTACTTTCTGATATCCAGTTTGACCAGCACAGTTTGTTGAAGATATTGTCTTTTCTCTAGGACATATTTCTGGCTTCTTTATAAAAAATCAACTGTCCATAGATGTTTCTATTTAACTCCGGGTCTTTCATTTTTTTTCATTGATCAATGTGTCTGTTTTTATGACAAGCGTGTGTTTTTTTATTATTATAACTCTATAGGATAACTTGAAAAATGGATGATGAAACTTCTAATAATTTTTGTTGTATTGTTTAGTGTTTTTGCTGTCCTGGGACTTTTTTTCCATATGAAGTAAAAAAAAAATGTTGAAATTTTGATTATGGTTACACTGAATCTGTAGATTGTTTTTGGCAGGATGGCCATTTTTCTATGTTAATTTCAATGATCTATGAACCTAGAAGATCTGTCTATCTTCTGATATTTTCTTCAATTTCCTTCTTCAAAGACTTGAAGTTTTTATTATACAAAACTTTCAATTGCTTCCTTAGAATTACCCAAAGATATTAATATTTTTGGCTACTGTTTCATTACTCTATAGTATTATAGAGTATTATAGTTAATACTCTGTTATGAGTCTATTGTGAAGGGTGGTGTTTTCCTGCTTCCTTTCTTAGTCCATTTGTCATTTGTATATAAGAGGGCTATTGATTTAATTAATTTTATATCTGACACAATGCTCAAAGTGTATATAGACTGTAGGAGTTCCTAATGGAAATTTTAGGGTAACTTATATGTACCATCACATCATCTGCAAATAATGATACTGTGACTTCTTCCTTTCCAATTTGTATCCCATTGATCTCCTTCACATGTCTTATTGCTTTAGCTGGAACTTCAAGTTCTATATTGAATTGATACAGAGAGAGTGGACAACCTTGTTATGTTACTGATTTTAGTGGAATCACTTTGAGTTTCTCATTTAATTTGATATTAAATGCTGCATGTTGTGTTTATTATATTTTGGTATTCCAAATCTCTCCAGGACTTTTATCATGAATGGGTGTTAGATTTTGTAAAAGACATTTTCTGAATCTAATGAGATGACCATGAGGTTTTTTGTTTTCCTTTCTTTTAGTTTGTTTATATGGTGGTTTACATTATCTAATTTTCATATTTTGACCTATCATTGCAGCTCTAGGTTGAAGCTTACTTAATCATAGTGAATGAACTTTTTGATGTGTATTTGCATTTATTTTACAAGTACTTTACTGAGTGGTTTTGCATCTATATTAATAAGGGAAATTAGTCTATAATTCTCTTTCCTGGTTGAGTCTTCATATTGGGTATTAGGGTAACTGTGTCCTCGTTAAATGAATTGGCTAATGTTCCTTCTGATTCTATTTTGTAGAGTAATTTGAGGAGAATTAAATATTCTTTGATTGTCTGGTAGAAATCTCTGCTAAAACCATCTGGTCCTGGGAGTTTCAATGTTCAGAGACTTTTTTAATTTTAATTTTTATTAATTACAATTTATTCACTCTGTATCCCCTGTAGCTCACTCTCTCCTCCTGCCCCTAGCCCACCCTTCCTCTGCTTCTCCACCCATGCCCCTCCCCTAGTCCACTGACAGGGGAGCCTTCCTCCCTTTCCTTCTGATCCTAGTCTATCAGGTCTCATCATGAGTGGCTGTATTATCTTCCTATTTGTCCTGGTATGGCTGCTCCCCCATTAGGGGGAGGTGATCAAAGAGCTGGCCAATCAGTTCATGTCAGAGACAGTTCCTGTTCCCATTATTATGGAACCTGTTGGACACTGAATTGCCATGGGCTACATTTCTGTAGGGGTTCTAGGTTATCTCCATGCATGGTCCTTGGTTGGACTATCAGTCTCAGAAAAGACCCCTGTGCCCAGATTTTTTGGTTCTGTTGCTCTCCTTGTAGAGCTCCTGTCTTCTCCACGTCTTTTTATTTCCCACTTCTTTCCTGAAGTTCCCTGCACTCTGCCCAAAGGTTGGCCTTGTTCAGAAACTTTTAACGGCTGTTTCTATTTCACTAGTGGTTATTGGTCCATTTAAATTATTTATTTGATCTTAATTAAAATTTGGTAGGTAGGTATTACCTATTGAGAGACTTATTCTTTTCTTCTAGATTTTCCATCTTGGTGGAAAACAGATTTTTAAATTATGTCCTTTTGATTCTCTAAACTTACTCCTTGTCTGTTGTTATGCACTCCTTTTCTTTTTTTCTAAATTAATTTATTTATTTTTGTATCAATCACAGGTTAGGTACTTTGCATCCCAAGCATAGCCCCCTCCCTCATTCCTTCCCACCCTCCCCCTCCCTCCCTTATCTCCTCCCCACCCCCTCCAAGTCCACCAACAGGGAAGGACCTCCTCCCCTTCCATCCAACCCCAGCTCATCCATCTGCTCAAGGCTGGCTGCAATGTCCTCCCCTGAGATCTAGCCAGTCTGTCACTCCCCGGCATGTATGGGGGAGGGTCAAACAGTCAGCCATCAAGTTCATGACTGAAACAGTCCCTGTTTCCCTCACTAGCATCTTCAGTCTGACACCGAGCTATCACGGGCCCCATCTGAGCAGGGGTTCCAGGCCACATCCACACGTGGTCCTTGGTTGTAGCAACTGTCTCATACAAGACCCCTGTGCCCTGCTCAGTTTGGTCTTTGTGGAGCTCCTGTTCTCCCCAAGTCTCACCAACCTCCCCCATTTCTATCATCACTTCTCACCCTCTGCCAAAGGCTTGATCGCGAGTCTTAATATCTGCTCTGATACATTGCTACGTTGACCCCACCAGAGGACCTCCTTGGCATGCTCCTGTCCTGTTGCTTGTTTTCTCCTCCACTCAATGTCCATCCCATTTGTTCATCCAAATGAGCATTGATCATACCCACCTGGGTCCTCCTTCCTGTATATCCTCCCTACGTGTGTAGATTTCAGCATGACCTTCCTATCCTATAGATCTATATAAGTGAGTATATACCATATGTTTCTTTCTGCTTTTGGGATACCTCACTTAGGATGATCATTTCTTGTTTTGTTAATTTTTATATTCTCCCTCTGTCTTTTAGTTAGTTTGGATGAGAGTTTGTCTGTTATTGATGTTATCAAATAACCAACTCTTTGTTTTGTTGATTCATTGTATTGTTCTCTTTGCTTCAACGCCCAGTTTGATTATTTCTTGCCATCTTCTTCTCTTGGGTATATTTACATTTTGTTGTTTTTGTTCTAGAACAATTTGTGTTGGAACTATGACATATCTCTATCCCTTTGTTTCCTTTTTAAAATTTAATTTATTTATTCACTTTACATCCTTATCATAGTCACCTCCCTCCTCTCCTCCCAGTCCCAAGCTCCCTCCCTTTTCCCCCTCCCCTGTTCCTCAGATAAGGGGAGCCCCAGGGATCCCCACCACCCACTCAGGCCAGCTCATTAAGTTGCATCAGGACTAAGCCTTCTTCCGACCATGTGGCACTGTGAGTCAGTGCCACGGGGAATGAGGGGAGGGAAATCAGAAAGCTAGCAACAGAGCCTATGTCAGAAACAGCTCCTGCTCCTTTTACTATGGAATTCATATGGAGCCTGAGCTGCCCAACTGCTACATCTGTGAAGGGGGTCTAGGTCCAGTCCATTCATGGTCCTTGGTTAATGCTTCGGTCTCTGGAAGCCACTGTGGGCTCTGATTAGTTGGCTCTGTTGTTTTTCTTTTGGAGCTCCTGGCACTGCCAGGTCCTTCTATCCTTCCTCCCACTTGTCCACAAGACTCCTTAAGCTTTGCCCTCCCAAAGTTTGGCTGTGAGTCTCAGCATCTATTTTGATCTGCTGTTGGGTGGAGCCTCTCAGAGAACAGTGACGGTAGGCTCCTGTCTTGTTCCTTCTCTTCAGCCACCTTCTCTGTCTCTTCTACTTCTCCTTCTGAATGAGATTCACGCATCTTCCCTTGGGTCCTCCTTGTTACTTACCTCTTGGGATTTGTTAATTTTAGTATGTCCATTCTGTACTAAATGGCTAGAATCTGACATAACGTGTGTCTTTCTGGGTTTGGGATACTTCATTCAGGTTGATGTTTTCTAGTTTCATCCATTTGCCTGGAAATTTCATTATTTTCTTTGTTTTCAATAGCTGCTTAGTATTCCATTGTGTAAATGTACCACGATTTCTTTATTCATTCTTTGGTTATGAGACAGCTAGGTTGCTTACAGTTTCTGACTACTATGCATAAAGCTGCTATGAAAATAGTTGTGCAAATGTCCTTGTTGTATGATAGGGCATCTTTTGGTATGTGTCCAAGAGTAGCAAATAGCTGAGTCTTGAGGTAAAGCTATTTCTTTTTAAAATATAGGCATTTAGTGCTATGAATTTTCGTTTTAGCACTGCTTTCATTGTGCCTCATAAGTTTGGGTAAATTTTTGTGGTAATTTTCATTGAATTCTAGAAAGTCTTTAATTTCTTTCTTCCTTTTTTCATTCATTTAATTCTTTTTTTTACATTCAATAGAGGGTTGTTCATTTTTCGTGAGTTTGAGAACTCTTTGTTGTTTTTGTTGCTATTGAAATCTAGCTTTAATAGTTGATTCCTGCTATTATGTTTTTATTAATTGTGGTGGTGGTAGTGTATGTGTCTGTCTGTCTATGTGTGTGTTTTCCTTATTTTAGTGTTGCTGGTGTGAGATTATTTATTATCTGTGTTTTCCCTGGGTATCATTAACCTTCTTAGGGCAGAGCTGTCCATCTATCACCTTCAGTATGGCTGGAGTTATAGACAGATAATGTATTAATTTGTTTATATCATGGAATATCTTATTTTCTCCATGTATGATTCCTGAAAGTTTTGTTGGGTATAGTATTCTAAGCTAGTATCTGTGCTCTCTTAGAGTCTGCACACTACCCAGGCACTTCTGGCTTTCAGAGTTTCCATTGAGATATCTAATAGGTTACTTAGTTGTTTTCATTTCCTTTCTTTTCCTTTATCCTTTCATTGTTTCTTTGTTCAGTAGGCTCAGTGTTTTTATTCTGTGGTAAGAGGACTTTTTTTTTCTGTTCTAATCTATTTGGTGTTCTATATTCTTTTTTTTTAATTTTTTTTAAATTTATTTATTTTTATCTCAATCACAGGTTAGGTACTTTGAATCCCAGCTGTAGCCCCATCCCTCAGTCCCTCCTACCCTCCCACTCCCTCCCTCATCTCCCTCCTCCCCACTCCCTCCAAGTCCACCAACAGGGGAGGACCTCCCTCCCTTCCATCCAACCCCAGCTTATCCTGACTCCTCAGGGCTGGCTGCAATGTCCTCCCCTGGGATCTAGCCAGTCTGTCACTCCCAGGCTTGTATGGGGAAGGGTCAAAGAGTCAGCCATCAAGATCATGACTGAAACAGTCCCTGTTTCCCTGAATAGGGTCTTCAGTCCTACACCTAGTTGTCATGGGCCCCATCCCTGCGGGGGTTCCAGGCCACATCCACACATGGTCTTTGATTGTAGAAACGGGTTCATACAAGACCCCTGTGCCCTGCTCAGTTTGGTCTTTGTGGAGCTCTTGTTCTCCCC
>JAQQSO010003657.1:0-13387 GCA_028658305.1 Pachyuromys duprasi | reverse complement strand
GGGCGGGGAGGAGGGAGATGAGGGAGGGAGTGGGAGGGTAGGAGGGACTGAGGGAGGGGGCTACGCCTGGGATTCAAAGTACCTAACCTGTGATTGAGATAAAAATAAATAAATTTAAATATATATATATATTACAAGTTAATGAACGATGGTGAACTTCAAATCCGGTTTTCTTTTTTAAAATTGAGAGCATTAGAAACAAATATTTGGTTATTTCATAATATGTAGAGTGAATAAATATATTGTGGAACAACTTAAAAAAAAAGTGGGAGAATCTGTGTTTATACTGTGCAAGAATACTAAATGTATTCCAATGAATCTAAAGAATCTCTAAAGTAATGTGTTTAAATTTATGATTTTCAGGTAAAGAGACAAGATGTAACTACTGAATTATCTATCTCTGAAACTTGATTATATTTTTTTATAATTTGGTTTGCCATAACATATGACTTCCTAAAATTGTGTTGATGATTTAGAAGAAATAGGAAAACAGAACTGCATCAGGTTATCATAGTACTTACTTATTAATCTGAACTTTCATCCCTCTCTTACCAATTACTTATGTTCCAATGCACAATCTTATGAAAATATGGATTGTTCTAATTATCTCTCTTTTGTCCTTTCTTGGAATTAGTTATTTTTCTGAATCATCTTCCATAACCTCAAATCTGTCTCCTGGAACATTTTATCATCCTTTCCCACTATGACCTTTCTTGATATCATTACACAGTAGAGTTTACCCAGGGCATTTTCTTCATCTCTCTTCCTATGAAGTTTTTAATATCCTGGATTCTGTAGCTTGTTCTTGGTTTCATCTCTTATTTTGAGCAAAGTACATAAAGCCTCTGGTGTGCCTTGATAAACACTGCAGATGTTGTAAGCTTCTCTAAGACATTACATTCCCTAAGATGCCTTATAAAACTAAATAAAAATGAAGAGAAATAAAGTAATTTGTGCATAATTGATATATTTGTTTAGAAAGATTCCTCCAGACATTTAAAGACAGTGTGTTGACCTTTCCCACTTTATTTGCTTAACTGAATACTGTTACAATTAATTTCTGTTAATACTGTTATAATTGAATTTCTATGCACTTATTTTTTCTGTGATTTACTCTTTTGTCACAATATGCTATTATGCAATGTTAATTTAAAGGTTTTAATCACAAAATGCTCAAAGTTTTACTCATGATGGTTGCTCTTTTAGCTAGAGTTTCTATTCCTCTGATAAAACATCAGGAACAAAGCAATTTGGGGAAGAAAGAATTTTTTTCATTATACTTATTTTCTTAATATCAATCACTTAGGTAAACAATTTCAGGAATTCAGAGTCCATTAAAAAAGCAGAGGTCATAACAGAGTGCTACTCATGGTGAATGATGTTTTTGATATACTCTTGGATTCAGTCTATGAGCATTTTATTATTGAGTGTTTTGTATCAACATTCATAAGGAAAATTGTTCTTAAATTTTCTTTTTTCTTGTTGGGTCTTTGTGTGATTTAGGTATGTGATTAGGTATGATTTAGGTCTTTGGGTGATTTAGGCCACACAATGCCTGTGGCCTCATAGGGAGAATTTGGAAAAGTTCCTTCTGTTTCTATTTTGTTGAATATTTTGATGAATACTGGTATTAGCTCTTCTTTGAAAGTCTAGTAGAATTCTGCGCTGAAATCATCTGTCACTGTGCTTCTTTTTGGTTATTGAGATTTTTAATAACTGCTTGTATTTGTGTAGAGACTATAAGACGATATAAATTATTTACCTGATTTTAATTTAACTTTGGCAAGTGGAATCTATCTCACTTATAAGTGCATATTTAGTTAGATGGTAAAGGATAACCATACTACAATCAACAGACCCAAAGAAGATAAGTAACAAAGAGGCCACAAGGGAGGATGCTTGAATCTCACTCAGAAGGAGAAACACAATAGACATCAGAAGTGGATGTAGAACGGGAACTGGATGGGGGAGGATGTAGGAACAGTGGGAGGTGAGAGGGCTAGGAGAGAGAAGGGGAATGGATGGGGGTTTTCTCTGGGACAAGGTTGAGACCTGTGACAGAGTAGGCTCCTGGGAAAATATGAGGGTGACTTTAGTTGAGACTCCTAACAGCAGGGGTATGGAGACTGAAGTGGTCAATTCCTAGCCAGGCAGGACTTCCAATGGGGGGAGAGAAACAACAATACACCCACAAAATCTTCTACCTAAAATTTACCCTGCCTAGAAGATGTGTAGGGTTAAAGATGGAGCAGATTGAGGGAATGGCCAAACCAATGACTGGCCCGAGTTTAGACTCACCCCAAGGAGAGAGGAAAACCGTGAAGCTATTATTGATTCTATGCTATGACATGAGCAGACATGACCCTAGCATGTCTGTCTTAGAGAAGCTTCATCCAGCAATGTATCAAAACAGATGTTGAAACCCACAAACAAACATTAGGCAGAGATTGGAGAGCCTTGTGCAAGAGAGGGGGAAGAATAGTAGGACCTTGCGGGGACAAGAACTTCACAAGAAGAACAACAGAGTCAACTAACCTATGCCTATGAAGTTTTACAGAGACTAAAGCACCAAACAGCATACATGGACTGGACCTAAGCCCCCTACACAGATGTAGCCAATGGGCAGCTCTTCATGTGGTCCTAGCAATTGGAGTAGGGGCTGTGATAGGTATGTAGAGTGACTTAAGAAATTCATGATTTCTTTGTTTTTTAATTGCTGAGTAGTATTCCATTGTGTAAATGTACCACACCTTCTGTTTCCATTCGTCAGTTGAGGGACATCTAGGTTGTTTCCAGATTCTGGAAGCCCATAGGCTGCTTAGTTTCCTAATGGGTTCCATAATAACAGAGGTAGAGGCTGTATCTGACAAGGACTCAGTGGCCAGCTCTTTGATAACCTTCCTCTGGGGGGTGCAGCCTTGCCAGGCCACAAAGGAAGATCGTGCAACCAGTCCTGATGAGACCTTATAGGCGAGGCTCAGATGGAAGGGGAGGAGGACCTCCCCTATCAGTGGACTAAGGAAGTACCATAGGGGGAGACTAAAGAAGGAAGGTGCGATTGGGAGGAGCTGACGGAGGGGGCCATAGCCAAAATACAAGTGAATAAATTGTAATAAATAAATAAATAAATGTTAATGAAAAAGAGTGGTGTTTACGGATTGTTTCTATATATTGCTCAAACTGCTTTCTAGAAGTACACTACACCACATTAATCAGGATAATGAACCACAAGCTTTACAAAAGGCCAATCACACAGGGTGAGTTTCTCAGTTTAAACTTCCTTTCCCCAAATGACTCAAGCTTATTTTATTTACTTTTCCATTTTACTATTTCTAATAGATAACTATAGGACCTAATGAAATCTTTATGTGTTAAATATTCATAGCATTATCTCTGTAACTTGATTTTTTGTATGCTATAAAGCTCTTAAGGTTTATTACATGAGAACCTATGTCTTTCATCAGCTTAATGAAAAGGGATAATGTTATTTTCTTTTAAAATGAACAATACTCTCCAGATTTCATGATAAATTCCTTTATATGACTCTATTAAATTTACTGATAGTTTAAAATGTCTCCTTAAATTTCCCATGTGCACTCGCTCTCCTCTCTCTGTCTCTCTCTGCCCTACTGTCTCTGTCTCTCCTGTCTTTCTATCAGCAATGGTTATCTTTTACTTTGGACACAAGGATCGGCATTATGGTGGTTACTAACAGCTGACAGATGTTATTAAAGCTACAATAGCATATAATTGACTGAATGTTTGTCTTGAAAGTAATTGAATGTAAAAGTAATTTTTACTCATTTGATGCAATTGTCATCTTGGAGGCTATTGGTGAATAACGAGTAATCCTAGTTATTTCTGGTTTCTGGTCCTGGGCAATGCAGCAGACCTGTAAGTGGAAATCTAGCTGGATTATTTTTTAATTTAACCTAATTTTTATATTTATTTATTACAATTTATTTATGTTGTAGCTCCCTCCCTCATCTACTCCCAGACTCACCTGTGCTCCCTCTTCACCCCTTATGCCCTTTCCCTAACGTGCTGATAATGGAGGACCTCTATCTAACCCCAGCTTATCAGGTCTCATCAAGGCTGGCCGCATCATCTTCCTCTGTGGCCTGGCAAGGCTGTACCCCAGAAGAGGAGGTGATCAAAGAGCCGGCTACTGAGTTCATGTCAGAGACAGCCCCTGTACCCCTTACTAGGGAACCAATTTGGAAACTGAGCAGCTAATAGGCTTCCTTTTAACAGGGGGTCTAGGTCCTTTCCATGCATGGTCCTTGGTTGGACCATTGCTCTCTGCAGGCCCCTTTAGTTCCAGGTATCTTGGCTCTGTTATTCTCCTTATGTTCCTTTCCCCTCAAGGTCTTTCTATATTCCCCCTCTTTTGTAAAGATTTTGGCACTCTACCCAAAGTGTAGCTGAGTCTCAGTCTCTTCTTTGTTATCCTGGTGGGTAGAGTTTTTCAGAGACGCTCTGTGGAAGTCCTGTTCCTTGTCTTCTTCTACTTCCAATGTCTATCTTGTTTGCCTTTCTGACCGAGGATTAAGTATATTCCTTAGGGTTCTCTTGGTTGTTTTAGCTGGCTGGTTTAACTCAGCTCTTATGGTTCAAATTCCTCTCTGAACTGATTAAGTCAATCTGGCTCCTCTTGGATTCTCACTGCATTGCTCTCCTTGGTCTCAAACTAACTCTGGTAATCTGTTCCAATATTCTGGCTCCTTCTTATTCTTTGGCTTCAACTGCCTAGGCTGACCTGCAGAAGTTCACAAACTCAACTGCCTCAAACTGCCAAACAAACTATCACACTCACTTTGCACTGATTTTGAACTGATTGACTGAAATGATACAAACTGTACTGACTGATGTCAACTGTTCTGTACTGTCTACTGAACCTTCTACAGTACTCTACTATATTGTCTTCTCTACTCTCTCTCTCTGTCTACTGTGCCCTTCTCTACTGTCTCAACTTTATTGTACTATTCTTAAGTAGTGTTGCTCTCCTGTATTCTTGAAAGTTGGACATACACTATTTCTAACTCATTCTGTCAAATCTTTGTATGAGTTGTCCCTTTGTAACTCAATTAGACATCACCTTTGAACATGAGTGCTTCCTTCTACAAACTACCTTTATTGTTTGTGATTAAACGTGTGTATTAAGGGAATGTCTGTATTCCAGCCAGAAGGATTAAAGGTGTGTCATTCCAACTGTATCACACAGACCTAGAAGATCTTTGGATGGGATCTCTTGCCAGAGAAGTCATGTTATTGCAATAAATTTCCTCTACAATTATAATCAGGATGTCACATCCTCCTAAATTCCTGGGAGTTTCCATTGTCCTAGGTAACTGGCTCATCACAGAGATGCCCCCCTCTCCAGTTCTGTCTCCCAGTACTCTATCCTTCCATCCTCCCCTTAACTTATTCCTCTTGTTCCCACTTTCAATCCCTTCCCCACCATGTCCTCTCTTTCCACCATTCCCAATGTCAAATCTCTTTTCTCTCTGCAGTTAAATTCAAATACCCACTTTTGGGCCCTCCTTATTAATTGGCTTCTTTGGGTCTGTGATATGCAGTACAGTTAT
Source organism: Pachyuromys duprasi (assembly GCA_028658305.1). NCBI lineage: Eukaryota > Metazoa > Chordata > Mammalia > Rodentia > Muridae > Pachyuromys > Pachyuromys duprasi. Next base: position 7,799 of record JAQQSO010003657.1, on the reverse strand, counting down.
CCTATACTTTATGACTAATATCAACTTATAAGTGAGTACATACCATGTGTGTCTTTTTGGGTTTGTGTTATTTCACTCAAGATGATCTTTTCTAGTTCTATCCATTGGCCTGCAAATGTCAAGATGTCATTTGCTTTTTGTTCATTTTTCCTTTTGTTGTTGTTGTAGTTGTTGAGACCAGGTTTCTCTGCGCAGACCAGGCTGGCCTCAAACTGAACTGACAACAACCTGCCTGACTTTGCCTCCCTGAGTACTTGAATTATAGGCATGAGCCACCCACTGTCCCCAGCTGATGTCATTGTTTTTAATGGCTGAGTAATACTCCATTGTGTAAATGTGACACATTTTCTTTATATAGTCTTTAGTTGAGGGACAAACATTCTTTTCATTTTCTGGCTGTTGTGAATAAAGTTGCTATGACCATAATTATGAAAGTGTCCTTTTGGTATGGTGGAGTGTCTTTTGGGTCTATGCCCAGGAGTGGTATAGCTTGCTCTTAAGGTAGAATAATTCTGAATTTACTGAGAAATCAGCAAATTGATTTCTCAAGTGTTTTTCCAAGTTTGCATTCACACCAGCAGTGGAGGAGTGCTCCTCTGGTGCCATACTGTTTCCAGTATACCTGTTGCTTGAGTTTTTTATCTTAGCCTTTCAGACTGGTGTAAGATAGAATGAATTGTTTTGATTTGCATTTGACTCATAACTTAAGGATGTCGAACATTTTTAATCTTATTCTCAAATTTAAAATACCTATGTTCGCATGATCCTTCAACCAAGTCTATCCTGTGTGTAAATCATCCAAATTTTATTGCTCTATATCTGATGCAAAAGAAAAGCTTAAAGAAATTTGATCCCATTTTATCATTTGTAAACTGTTTGTTGAATTAATTCTTTTATTCTAATGATATTAACTTGTAACAATATAAGGTTTATATATTATTAGAGCAAATATTATAAATTTATTGATGATAAATTAATTCACATGTTAGTTATAATGTTCTTTACATTATTTTGATCTTTGCACTAATTATCTTTTGGATGCTTTTTGGTGAGTATCTGAAAGAATAACAAACATCCCCCAAAACTGAATGACTCAAAAAATTCAAGACCTTCACAACAAAAATTTTCACAAAATCATTGTTTTATATTATATTTCATTTCATTTCATTTTATCAGTTTATTGATTGTACATGTGTGTGTCCTCACATGTATGGAATAGCATATTGTAAACGCTAGAATACAAGCTAAAAAATTGGTTCTTTTCTTTGATGATAAAAGTTCTAGAAATAGAATTTAAGTCATCATGGTTGACAGCAAGCACCTTTACTTGCTGAGCCATCTCACTATCTCAGGAACCACATAATTTCATCCTGTGAATCAGTATTTTGAAGGAAGTTTAATTAGGATAGCTATTTTTTTTTCATTCTATTTTGAGGCAAGATAGTTATTATGAGAGCATGGATCTGCCACTATGCTAAGACAGTTGGAATGAAAAAACTTCTCTTTCCTCAGAATCATTATCTTGGTCACCTCTGTGCTTTGCATCCTTCTTTCCTCTATTATACTCTTGTATCTAGCCTCCCAACATTTCAATTTCACTATGTCTGTAAAGTAATTGGGGTCCCTAAGGTAATTATAATGGTAAGCTGCAATGTCTCTTAAAACCTATCTGAGAAGTAATCTCTGCCTTATGCTATTGTTTAAGAGTAAATAATTAGCTCAATCTAGAGTTAATGGAAGATAACGACACCTGAGCTGTTGGTCAGAGAAGACCTTTCCACTCAGAAGGGTTAAGAAGATGAAGATAACAGTGATGGCAATGGCTACTTTCAAAAGACTTTTCCATATATAAATACTTTTTAGAATCTTTGCTCAGATGGTATTCCTCATCTGAAAAAAAGAGGGAGTTGTATAATTAATTTCTATAATATACTTCTGAAGAAATAGTGGATTTATTTAGTAAATAGAAAGTATGGGTTTCTCATACGGTTTTGGTTTTTGTGTTGATTTTATGGCATCTGTAAGCCTATTACGTAAGAAAATTGCCATAAATATCGAAGTCAATTTTTTATTTTTTAATCAAAGAAAGAATAATGTAAAATTATAAAAATGCTTTTTGTATTAATGTTACTCTAGTACTATTACCACTACAAGTAAGACTGTTCTTTTTCTCATTTTAAAATTATAAGAACTTTTTACGTATAATATCAAAAAAAACATGTTTCAATATAACCTACATTAAACAAACTTATATCATTACAGAAACAAGGTAATTTATCACTGTAAAAGCTTCCAACAATTTAATACATAGTCTTAACAATATGTGAGCTTTCTGTAATCAGCATTACTAACACCTAGTATTTACTTGTAATAGTAGAGGGGCACTATGCTAGAATGTGATAGGGATTATTTTGATATTATTAGTCAGGAAACAGCATGTATATTTATACTTACCACCATTTTATATCTTGTATATTTATTAGTAATAATATCAGGGAGAGTCTTATATTTTCTTAAACTGTTTGGGCTTATGTTTTTATTTATTATGATTATTTTCTGTAATTGATTTTGTTTTAAAATGCACTGATAATTTGGCTGGGGAAATGAAGTTCTTACTGCATAAGAATGCACCTGGAATGGGGTTTCCGGAAACTACATCAAGCCTGGGTGCAAGGAAAGCGATACAGCCCAGTAGGTAAACTTTGCTTCCACACAGGCCTGGTTGCATGACTTTAATTCCTGGAACCACTTAAATGTGGAGGGAGAGAATAAACTTTACAAAGCTGTCACCTGTCCCTTCCTAATACGCGTACACAATACATACATACATACATATATATATATATATATATATTTTTTTTTAAATCCATTGCTACTGGATATGGCAGCAATGACCTGTAGATTACTCCAATGGTGAACAGAAAGGAGACAGGTAGAACCTAACTACCTCTTTTGTTAACTGAGTCAGAGATTCCTAGGTTCAGTCAGACAGCCTGTCTCAACAACTATGATGAAGAGCAGAAGAGAAAGACATTCTGACTTTGACTGCTAGTCATCACATAAGTGCTCAGTAGTGAGCATATTCCACATACATACACGAGTACATGCCACAAACAAACAAAGAATAAATAAAGTAAATTGTAACATCGTATTGATTGTGGAAGATAATTTTATTTTAACCACATTTAATATAAATCAGTCCATACTGAAAAATTTCAAGTTAAAATACTGAGTAGACATAATCTTTGCAATTCCTAAGCTATAGAATTCTCTTGTGAACAATAATAGCTCAAGTGAGTAAATGAAAATGATATCTGGTCATACACCTTACCAACTAGTTATATGACTGCCATGTGCAATTAAGAAACTCATTGATGCTTACACAGTTTGAGTAAGCAGAAAGCCGGATTTGATTTAACCCAAGTAAGAATTCCCTAAACAAAAATTTATTTTGCATGTTTTCTCCTCACTAAGAATGTCATTTAACTTGTGTTTAAAATACTCACTTTTAATATTTCTTACATAGTTAAATGTGTTTTTTAATTGTATTTAGTTCTGCTGCTTCAACAAGTTCTTGTTCATGTTCTGTGGAGCAGGCTGAAAGTTAGATAGTGAATTATGTTACATAACATAGTGCCCATGATCTGTGGATTGATACAAAGCTAAGGTAAGAGAACTATTTTCAAGATGGTTGAAGATCTGGAGGAGATACTGGAAGTTTGCACCATTAATCTGAATAAATGTTTTTCTCTAAACTATGGTTGCTTGTTCCTATCAATTCAGAAACTACACAGCTGTACTCAACTACCTAGTTGGGAGCAAAATCAGAGCCATACTTTTTCTTTTCTTTGTATATTTTATCTATCGGTCTATACATTACAGGAGTTAATTTGTTTCTTGTTTTAATTTTGTAGTATCCATTATGAATATAATGTTTTTTAACGGTTAGATTCATGAAAAATTTAGAATTTTTATTTAAGTATTTAATTTAGAAATCTAATATGCAATTGTGAGGTCAGAAATTTATGATTATGTAGACTATAGTATGATAGAAAATGCACCCTATTAGTAAATTTCCAAAAATGGTCATAATTTAGAGATTATATATATATTGTGATAAAATGTGAATACACTTCTAATATTTTTAACTTCAACATATTTTCAAGATGAAATTATTACTTAATTTTTATAGATCAACTGCTAAATATTTCACTATTTTCAGCATAATTACCAAATTTAATTATATAAATTTTTTAAATTTTATTTTATATATTTATTCATTAATTAAAATTTATTAACTTTTTATCCCTGCTGCAGCCCCCACCCTGATCTCCTACCCACCCTCCCTCTTCTCCCCCTATGCCCTTTCCCTAGTACCTTGATAGGGGAGGACCTCCTCTCCTTCTATCTGACCCTATTCTATCAGGTCTCATCAGGACTGGCTGCATCATCTCCCTCTGTAGCCTGGCTTGGCTGCACTCCACAGAGGGAGGTGATCAAAGAGCCAGACACTGAGTTCATGTCAGAGATAGACCCTGTATCACTTTTTATAAGGGACCTCATTTGGAAACTGAGCAACCTATGGGCTACCTCTGAGCAGGGGGTCTAGGTTCTCTTCATGAGAGGTCTTTGGTTGGAGTACTGGTCTCTGAAGGCTGCTCTGGGCCCAGATTTTTTGGCTCAGTTGTTCTTCTTGTGGAGTTCCTGTTCCCCCAGGTCTTTCTATCTCCCGCTTCTTCCATAAGGATTCCTGAACTCTGCCCAGAGCCTCAAGCATGAGACTCAGTATATGCTTTGATACCCTGGTAGGTAGAATCTACATGGATTTTTAAAGTTGAGATTATATACCATAATTAATTTACTCAGAAAATGGAACTAGCATATTTTTATATAAATATGTCTTTCATTTAGTGGTTGTGAAGAAAATGAAAACACCTGCTAATACTGACTCGGGCTATCATTTAGCACACGCTGACTCTAACCATGTATCCAAAAGCTCAGTCTCCTGAGCACTGGGAGTGTACTTTATCGTCCTTTTATTGAGTGAATAGATGTCTATGCAGTGGAGGAAGGCTCTGCTCCCCTTTCTCTTCCTCCATTTTATATACTCCCTTCTCCTTACCTGTCTTTTTGCTTTCTTTTCTTTCATTTTTTTGAAACAGGGTATTAATCTATATTTCAAGATGGTCTCAAATTTGCAAATAACCTCTATCCTCTGCCTTCCAAATGCTATGATTACAGATGAGTGCCATATTCCCCTCTCATTGCTCCCAATTAACCACATGTATAAGTGGAGGAAAACACTGGAATTTTCAGCTCCATTAACAACATGTAAAATATGAAGTACTTGCACAACAAGTGAATTTGAGATAATAAGTTCACTTCAAAGATCATTTATAGTGATTTTACACAATGCAATTTATTTGAGAGGGTATAATGTATATAAATGAATCAGAGATAAGATGTTTGATACATACAACTCCAACACACACACACACACACACACACACACACACACACACCTGCCTAGTAAAGGTTTTATCAAGTAGGGTAAGAGTTTAAAGCTTCTGATTTCTTGAATATTTACTTCACAAATAGTAACCGCCTCACGATGAAATTTTACCTCCATATCACTGATCAGAGTCCTTATTTTGAAATACCTTCGTTTTGCATTTATCTATATTTTTCTTCATCGGAAACTAAGATAGGATCATGCTTTTCTTGGGTTTTGAATAGGAACTTAAAGAAGTGGTACAGAAACTTAGCAAAGATAAAAATGTTTAAACCAATGATTAAGGATTTGGCTTATCTTTAATTTGACTATTCATAAAAGGTTCATTTTTAAATATCATCTTCATCACCTAAAATTATTTGACACTTTTTTCTTCCTTGCTCTTTTAAAATATATTTTGGAGTTTATAATTTTATTTATAGTAGGAGAAATATTGTTATATTTGTAACACACAACTACAGTCTGTACATCTTAATAGTAGAGGACTGAGTACATCAATTATAATCCATGCCAATTTGATTGCTCAATTTGTCTGTTTACTTCTTATAATTCATGACTAGCTAAAAAAAACCTTAAGATTCTTGATTGTAATTGTTTGCATCAAGGGAATTTAAAGGTGTGATGAAGTAAATTTGTCAAAGGCTCATCTGCTTTTTGTCAAATGCTGGACTTAAGATGAGTTTAAGGTAGGCCAGAAAGCACCCAGCAAAGATTGAGAACTCATGAACCACAGCTATGCTTATTGAATAACATGTTACTTATTTTCCTAGTTATTGCCAGAAATTCAAACTTAAGTCAACAACCATGTTCATTGCATATATAGCTTAAACATTAACATTTTTTACCTGTGTTTTTCTTAGTTCAAGCACAATTGTGCTGTGAATTTATTTACAATTTTTTCTCTCTCAAAATTCTGGGCTTACTGGTTCAGTGTGGTAATTAATTCTAATTATGAAAAAGAAAGCAAAGCTGTTAACTGTGTGGACATACTGTTTACTTGTAATTATCAGTGCACTGAATTGAAAGACATAAGTCTTAAAATTCAGGTACTTTTTAAAAAGTAATTTATTTATTTTTCTATAAATCACAAGTTATGCACTTTGTATCCCAGCTGTAGTCCCCTTCCTCATACCCTCCCCCCTCCCCATCCCTCCCTAATCTTCAAACTACCACCCTCCAAGTCCACTGATAGGGGAGGACCTCCCCCCTACCCCCCTTCCATATGACCCTAGCTTATCATGTCTCTTCAGGGCTGGCTGCAATGTCATCTTCTGGGATCTAGCTAGGCTGTTCCTCCCTGGGGTGAGGTAGGGGTGGGTCAAAGAGCCAACCATTGGGTTCATGGAAGAAATAGTCCCTGTTCCCCTTACTAGGGTACCCAGTTGGATACTGGGCTACCATGGACCACATCTGAGCATGGGTTCTAGGTTATATCCATGGTCCTTGGTTGGAGAAATAGTCTCATAAAAGACCCCTGTGCCCTGATCTATTTGTTCTTTGTGGAGCTCTTGTCCTCACCAAGTCTTACTAACTCCCCCCTTTTTCATATGATTTTCTGCACTCTGCCGAAGGCTTGGTTGTGGATCTTAATATCTGCTTTGATACATTGCTAGTTAGAGTCTTTCAGAGGCCCTCTGTGGTAGGCTCCTGTCCTGTTGCTTGTTTTCTCCTACATTCTATGTCCATCCCATTTGTCTATCTCAGCAAGGATTGATCATCCCACACTGGGTCCTCCTTCTGGCTTATCTTCCCTAGGTATATAGATTTCAGCATGTCCATCCTATCCTATATGTTTATATAAGTGAGTATATAACAAGTGTTTCTTTCTGCTTTTGGGATACCTCACTCAGGATGATCGTTTCCATGTCCTATCATTTGCATGTGAATTTCATGATTTCCTCATTTTTAATTGCTGAATAGTATTCCATTGTGTAAAAGCAATCTATAGATTCAATGCAATTCCCATCAAAATACCAACACAATTGTTTACAGACCTTGAAAGAAAAATTCTCAACTTCATATGGAGAAACAAAAAAGCCAGAATTTCCAAAATGATCCTGTACAACAACAGATAATCTGGAGGGATCACCATCCCTGACCTCAAGCTGTACTACACAGCAATAGTAATAAAAACTGCATGGTATTGGCATGGAAACAGAATAGTGGATCAATGGAACTGAATAGAAGACCCAGAAATAAACCCACACACCTATGGAAACTTGATTTTTGACAAAGAAGCCAAAACCATTCAATGGAAAAAAGACAGCATCTTCAACAAATGGTGCTG
>JAQQSO010003656.1:0-13389 GCA_028658305.1 Pachyuromys duprasi | reverse complement strand
GCACCTGACCATCTCAGGTCCAATGGAATGACTACCTCAGAAAGGCCCTGAAGTTTCTCACAGCAACAGGAGAGGAGGGCCTGGGCTGTAAGCTCAGTGGAAACAGTGCTCACAGCTGAGCATGAATCTGTGAGGAAGAAGCAAACAGCATCCTTAATGATTCCTGCTGTATGTCCTTGGGTGTGGGCAAGTTACTTGGTCAGAGGGTTTGCTTCCCGGAATAGCAAGTAGGTTTGTGCTCAGGTTCCTGTCTTCACTTCCCTCAGCGACGCACTATGACCTGGAAGTGTAAGATGAAACAAACCCTTTCTCCACTAAATTGCTTTTGCTTAGAGTGATTTATCACAGAGACAGAAGCCAAACTAGGACAGGGTTTTGTGTCAGACATTTATGACCACAGCTCAGTGTGCACATGACAGGCAGTGCTGGAGTGGACTTTCCTTCTGTAATACAGAATTTTTTTTTCCTAGACTCTGACCAAACACTGGACAGGAGCAGTTTAATGGCAGAGCAGTTTATTTTGGCTCATTGTCTCAGGGAAGCAGCCTAGCACAGAAGGTAGTCTCTGGAAGCATGCTCTTCCTTCCTTCCTTCCTTCCTTCCTTCCTTCCTTCCTTCCTTCCTTCCTTCCTTCTTTCCTTCCTTTCTTCCTCTCTCCCTCTCTCCTTCCCTCCCTCTTTTCCTTCCTTCCTTCCTTTCTTCCTCTCTCCCTCTCTCCTTCCCTTTCTTCTTTCTTTCCTCCCTTCTTTCCTTCCTTCCTTTCTCCCTCCTTCCTTCCTTCCCTACCTCCTTTCCTTCCTTCCTTTTCACAAAAAGATTTATTATTTAAATTTGATGTGTATGAGTGTTTTGCCTGTATGCACACGTGTGCATTGTACGTGTGTCTAGTATATATATATATGGAGGCCAGACAAGGGTGCTGGATCTCCTGGATCTGGAGTTAAGGATGGCTGCAAGTCACCATGTGGGTGCTGAGAATTGACCCAGGTCCTCTACAAGAACAGCGTGCGTTCTTAGCCACTGCACCATGTCTCCAACCCCCTTGGGGTATGTTGGAGGCCAAGCCCACTGTGGGTGTTGTTTCCATGGGTAGGTGGGTGTGGGCTATAAGAAAGACAGCTGAGCAAGCTATGGAGAAGCCAGTAAACAGTGTTCCTCGGCAGTTTCTGCTTCAATCTACTAGCTTGAGTTCATTCCCTGGCTTCCCTGGATGATGGTCTGTAAGCTAAACAAACAAATGAATAATTTCCTCCCAAGGAAAGGTCATGGTGTTTCTCACAGCAACAGGAGAGCAGACTATGACATACACATTGTTTCTTGCTTAAGGGAAGAATGGATGCGTGAGTGTTTCTCACTGCAGTAACAACACATCTGACAAAAGCAACGTGAGGGAAGAAGGGTGAGTTCATTGTAGCTTACAGTCTGAGGATACACAGTCCATCACGGTGGGGAAGGCATGGAAGCAGGAGCGTGAGTCATGCGGCTGGTCAGGAATCAGAGAGATGGATGCTGGTGCCCAGCTCAGTTTCTTCTTTTAGTTGGGTTGGCAGCCCAGCTCGTGTGATGGTGATATCCACATTCAAGGTGGGTCCTCCTACTTCAGTTCAGAAGCTTTCTCACAGACAGGCCCAGCGGCTTAGAGCTTAGCTTCTGCGTGATTCTAGATTCTGTTGAGTTGACAATCAGTATCAAAAGCACCATAGTATAGCAAACTTGCCAGAGGTTGCCCTCTCTCTCCTTCTCAGTCTGTGTTGTGTTTATGCATGAGTGCATGTGTGTGTGCGCGCACACACTCATGTGTATGTGTTTGTGTATGTGTGAATGCATGTGTTTGCAGGTGTGAGCATGCCACAGTGAGTGTGTGGGTCCCAACCTTCTGCCTTGTTTTGATGCATGCTGTCTTGGCTGGTCCTTTTGCACAGCAGCCTAGTTGCCCTGAGAGCATCTAGACTTCTCCTGTCTCTGTTTCCCATCTTCCTGTAGGAGGACTGGTCCTATGGAGGCTGCTGGGTCTGGATTTTATGTGGGCTCTAGAGATCAAACTCAGGTCCCGTGCTTGTGTGGCAATCGACTAAATGGCTGAGCCATCTTCTCAACTGAGAATGTCACTTCATAGTGGAGGGAACTTAGGCATCTCATTGTGTAGATGGAGAAATGAGGAACATGAATATGTGATACCTGTTTGGTCCCATAGGTCCACTCTCCAATGACGATTCCTTTCCCTATCAACCCCTTGCCCCACTCACCCGTGATTCTGTTAGTAGAAACTGAATTTATTTTAGCAAACTCAAGAATTAGGAAGGCACTTCAAATATGATGTAAAGTGGGGCAGTTTCTGAGAGTTTCATTCATTCCACAAGCGTAATCTGTATGTGTACTGATAACAGGCCTAATTACTGTGTAAACATCTTTATAGCCGCAAACATCTGTACTGCACACTGATGGAGTGTTGCAGCCTCTGGCGTTCCTGCTGCTCATTTGAAAAATTGGTCGCTCCATCTTTAAATCTGATCTGTGTTTGGTGATTCATTTTGTACAGATGCACATAAGCACACATCCATAGTCTAGCAAGGAGGCACACAGAACCACAGCAATGCTGCCCTATCTCATATGTTCACTGTCCTCTTCCCTTTTATCGATGAAGAAAGTTGCATTAAGAATGCCAGTGCGGGCCTTTTCAGGTCAACAGTGGAGGGCAGTGGTAAGTTCAAGGCTAGCCTGCATTTGAGACCTTGTTTCAAAATCAAAACTAAAAACAGGGTGCCCCTGCCTAGAATACCCCTGTGAAGAGCTAAGGATTTGCTTCAGTGGGAAAATACCTGCTTAGAATCCCAGTATGGGACTTGTAGCCTGCCTTCCCAGCATGTGGGAGGCCCTAGGTTCAGTTCCCAGCACTGCATACAAAACAAAAGCAAACAAAACAACAACAACAAAATGAAACAATAAAATTAAAGACACAACCAGGAATAGTAAGTTGCGGAGGAGAGTAGGTTAGTATGTCTGGGATGGACATTCTAAAGTCTTGCTTTCAACATTTGAAACTCATTTATTGCCTTCCCTGGGCCCAAGTTTGTTAAATCAGTTGAAACACTTCAATTTTTTTTTTCATTTTGGTAAATTGAGAGGCTGAGAAATACTGCATTTTTCTTAAGATGGATATGGCATTTTCAAGCCTGTGTTGTGGGCTGTCCCCATTCCCTTGCCTTCACAAGTCTCTTGGTGGTCAAAGTGAAGGGGAGACGCAGAAGATTTTCTTTACCCATTGAGACCTGACCTTCAAGTTTGCTGAGTGGTACCCTGGGTTTCTGAGCTCTGAAAGATCCAGTATTGCTGACTGTGGAAGCCTTTAGACACACTTAGAAGTTGCCTGGTTTTCAACACCTAACAAGACTAAGAGTCCTCTGTGGGGACCAGACCTTGGACTTAGGGATCCACTTGCTTCTCTCCTCAGTGCTAGGATTAACAGTGTATGCCACCATGCCAGGCCTAGCACTTGGCTTTTACTATATGAAGTAGATACAGAGTGATGTGTCCAGAGCCCATCAAACCAGGGTAGTGTGCTGAAGTGGAGACTGGGAGGAAGCTCCCTTATGATGCTGCTCTGGGTATGGGGGAATCAGGAGGCAGAATATTCAGGATGGCTTTGGGTGTAGTCACGTTATAGGTACCTGTGACTGGAAGCATGCATCTCTGTGAATCACACTTGTAACTTTTCCATCTCCTCCCTCCAACCACACCATCCACCTCAACATAACATGTTAAGCCTTTTCTTTAGAGCTGTTACCTTGGCAGAGCCCATGTAGCTGATTTGTAGGTAAAGCTCTACTGCAGGCTACCTTGTTTCACAGAAAATTATCCATGCTTACCACCCCAAATATTTTCTCACATCATCAAAACAAATAAAGAACATTTCATGTGTAAACCCATTGTAAGGACAGTTCTTACTGAGGCTCTTTGGCATCTGTCACCTGCCATGATGTGCTCAGCCTGCAATGAGTAATAAAGTATATTTAGCAGACCTTCTTCTCTCATTTTTTGGTCTCTTTAAAAACGTTTTATTTTTGACTGTAGGGATGTGTGTCTCTGTGAGAGTACGTGTGTGTGCATGCAGGTCCCTACAGAATCCAGCAGAGGGAGTCAGATCCCCCTGCAGCTGGAGTTAAAAGTAGTTGTAAGCTACTTGACCTCGGTGCTGGGCTTGAACTCAGGACCTCTTCAAGAGCAGTTCTTAGCTGCTGAACCATGTCCCTATCACACTCTTTTCAACTTGAGTCTGTAATAAGTCACAGGGACCTTTTTCTCCTCACCATAGGTTCTCACTATATAGACATGAATGGCCTTGAGATCACAATGTAGGCCAGGTGGCCTCAAAATCTCAGAGCTCCACCTGCCTGTTTCTGCCTCCCTAGTGCTAGGATTAAAGGAGTGCATCACCATGACCAGTGACAGGACATTTCATTGCCCTTTTCTTGCTTTGTGAACTGATTTGTGATAAAGATGGGGAGAGTGAACTTTGGAGACTCTAATGGTCCAGGCTGGGTGTTTTTCTCTTTAACTAGAATAGGACAATTAGGAGGCACGAGGAAGTTGTCTTCAGGATGATGATAGTGCAGTTGGTTATGTAATCAGCCTTTTCTAAGTCATTCCCATACCTTAGCACATTTAATCCTTTAACAACCTTGTCAGGTAGACACGGTGATAACTGTTGTTTTTATAGGCATGGATACAGAACTGTGTGAGATTTAGGCATAATAACCCACACTTACCATGAGAGATTTATTCTAAGACCTCCCCCCGCCGCCAAGGAGATGCCTGAAACTATAGCTCATACTGAGCTTATATGTATATTTTTCTTTTATATAATGCTACAATAAAATGTAATTCATAACTTAATGCACAGTGAGAGATCAGTGTAACTACAAATAAAATAGAACAATGACAACTATCAAAACACATTTTCTTGTCTTCCACCCACAAATTTAATTATTTTTTTTTCTGGCCCTGGGAATTAAATGCAGGGCCTTATGCTTGTGAGTCAAACCCTGTGCCACTGAGCTATAGTTCAGCCCAGAGTTTTACTTTGCATTTTGACCCAAGGGCTCATTCAGTTGGGAGGCTGGCTTTGAGCACACTCTCTAGCCTATGTTGACTTTCAGCTTGGAATTCTTATGAGTAGCTGGAATGGTTGGCCTGTCCCACCAGGTCCAGCTGCTCTTTATATTTTATGTCCATAAGCTTTGTAGTTTGACCTACATCGGTGGAAACAGCACAGATTTCTCTGCCATCGCAGTCTCATGGGTAAAGTTCTCTGCTTTTGGCCACCGTAAAGTATGGCTTTTATTCTTTTCTTATTACAGAGAGGTCTTCTACTTTCTCACTTAAAAGAAGCATGATATGACTTCCCTTTGGCAACCCCAAGCTCCTAGTATCACCAGTAGCACACTTTGAGGCCATTATTAAGTAAAATAATGGTTACTTGACCAAAAGTAAGAAATTCAAGGACAGCTGATTTGATAAACAAGATGGCTACTGTGCAACTAATGGGAAAGTTCTTACTAGGACAACCGGTTAAGCTGTTTACAGAGCCCAACCAGTCTATAAGTCCAGAGTTCCAAAGTTTCAAATGTTCCTCCCCACCCGGCATAGTCAGATCTGTCACTTCAGTACCCCACTCCTGGTACCAACTTTCGTCTTAGTTACTTTCCCAATGCTGTGGTAAGACACCATGGCCAGCTTGTAGAAGAAAGGGGTTTTTGTTTGTTTGCTTGTCTTTGGCTTACAGTTCCAGAGGCTTAGAATCCACGATGGTGAAGCAGAGCTGGCAGGCGTGGTGGCTGGAACAGCAAGCTGAGAGCTCACATCCAGGCCTATGAGGGCCATTCCATAGTCAAACTCTAATTCACTTGGAGATTAATAGACACCTGGTGTTCTGGAGTGGTATGACCAGGATGTCGGTTTGGGAAGAAACAGCTTACATTGGTTTTCAGGGTGTTCTCTCTTCAAGTCACCATCTCTCATCTGCAGTAGAAGATGGAGGTAATCATAGGTGTCTCTTTAATTGGAGAGGTGGGTGGTAAGGAAGGGAAGGAAGACTTCTTTCAGCATTTTGAATTCGTTAGACAAAGTCAAATCAAGGTGTTTCTTGAAGGGAGCCATTAAGGAATTTGAAAAGATGAATAAAGAAATCAGCAGCAGCTCTGGAATCCTATTATTCATGCTAGGGTTCTTTAAGGCAAGAACACTTCTTATGGACTGAGTGAAGTTTTTAGATCATTCCGGTTATTACTAAAGAGAGGTGAGGGCAGAGAGAGTGGTTTGTATAAACAGTCCTCAAAATTCAGTCACAAACAGCATCAGGCAGGCTGGTGATCAGGCAAAGCAGATCACTGGGAAACAGAATTTGATCTCTTTCTCAGAGGGAAATACACTTTTGCAAGGACGTGGTGATTTACCTTTCATCGTGTGAGTGTACTCATGTGTACACACGTGTGTGAAGGTGCATGTACACATGTGGTAGACAGAGAACAACTTCTGTGATTTCTCAGGTATTGCCTACCTAAGTTTTTGTTTTAGCTGTATTTATTTTTGTATTTGTGTGTTTGGGCATGTACATGGAGGTCAGAGAATCTGTCTTAAAAAAAAAAAGAGAGCAAGCATGAGACTCAGATTAAATCTTCAAAAACAAGCAGATAAAGGGCCAAGGAGATGGCTCAGGTGGTAAATTGTCTTCTAGTTAGGCATAGGACCTGGGTTTCATCCCTAGCCAGATGGAGTGGTGTACACTTGTAAGCCCAGCACTGGGGAGCAGAGACAGGAGGACCCTAGGGGCTCACTGGCCAGCCAGCTTAGCCAAATATGGGAGCAACTGAGAGAGACATCTGCCATTTAATCTCTGACCTCCACATAATGTGTGCATATGCACACGCAGGAACACACACCCATGCCTACAAGAATATGTGAATACACAAACATGTGTGTTCATGAGTGTGCATGCACTTATACACACACAACTCACACTACTCAAATAAGCTAATTGTTGTGGCATTAAATCTATAATTTTCCTGTTTCTACTATGGAGTGCTGGGATTCCAGGCATGCTTCATCATGCCCAGTGCTAATTATTGATTTAAAAAATTAATAAGATACTCAATCCTATCCTTTGAAAGATTTAAACTCTGGAACTATACTTATGCACTCCTTTAATCTCAGCACTTGGGAGGCAGAGGCAGGCGGATCTCTGAGTCCAAAGTCAGCTTGGTCTACACAGAGCTCCAGGTCAACCAGCATTACCTGGTGAGACCCTCCCCCACTTTCTCATACACATCAAAATCACAACAACCCCTGCTTGGTTTTAAGCCAAAGCCAAGAGAAAACAAAAACAGATACCCTCACAAAAAAATTTATAGTCACTTCCAGAATTGCATATATAGTCTCTGCCTTTATTTATATTTACAACTGATGCGGTCTATACTTTTTAATACTATAGTATATAGCTACAAAAGCCATTGATATTAAATGATTTTGATTACACAGAGGTAGCCTTTTGGCAGTCCAGGGAGCTATGCAGGGAAGCCAGGGTGCTGTACTGTGAAACAGGAGTCAGGAATATGCTTGGTTATTAGAATTCTGCCATGCAGCCCTGGAAGGGTGGTCTGGCTCTATCCCTCTTCTGAGCACAGACTGGTCCCCAAGTCCGTGTCCTCTGAGGCCACTTCCCTCTGGCTCTGCATTCCCTCATTCTCTCTTTCAGTGGCCTGTGGGCCGTTTGGGGACAGAGGACACAGAAGGTACTGACTCTGCAGAAGGGTAGGGCTCTGTGTAAACCTCCCATGGCTCTGGCCAGGCCGGATGTGTCAGTGTGTGCCTTGGCCCAGTGTCTGTGTCCTTCCTGATACAACCCTGGACAGGATAGGATTCACCACAGCCCGTGGCCACCAGTCCATCTGCAGCCTGCCTTCCACATCTTTTGTGGAGTGTCTTTCATTCCTCTTTGTCTTTGTAGCTTAAAGGGAACCCCTCTCCTACCCACCCATCTTTCATTCCCACTTTAGTAGTGTTTTTAGAAACAGGAGAAGAGAAACGAGATTTTTGGCTTGCAAATTTCTAGCTAGAAGTCTACTATATATTTCCACCCTCAAACTTCTAAAAAAAAGAGAGAGAGATTTAATTTTTATCTTGTGTGTGTGAGTGTTTTGCTTGCATGTGTGTCTGTGCACCTGGGGCAAGAAGGCCTGGATCCCCTGGAGCTGCGGTTAGGGATGGCTATGAACCCTCACGTGTGGGTGCTAGGAACCAGATCCAGGTCCTCTGCAAGAGCAGCAGGGCTCATAACTGCCACGCCATCTCTTCAGTCCCACTTCAGAGTCCGTCTCATATTCCTCCTGGCTTATGCTAAGCTGTAGGGGGTTAACTAGATTGTTATTTTTCTAAATGGGCATTCATTTTCCCAGCATTATTGAATCATCTATCCATGGATACAACGACTACTTTTGCTAGGTGCCTTTGTTCATCCAGTCTCATTCTGAGTTTTGATAATATCTTATGTTTTTCCCTTTTTGAGACCAGATCTTGGATAGCCCAGGCTGACCTTGAATTACATAGACCAGGCCTGAAGTTGCTGGGTGGCCCAGCCTGTCCTTGAGCTGCTCTTGAACTCCTCTTGCCTCAGCCTCTTGAGTGCTTGGATGACAGGTATGTTCCAAGGTGCCCAGCTCTGTGTACATTTTGAGGCCTGCAAGTCTTTGAGCTGGACACTGAAGAGTCCATCACGTAAAGAATGACTCGGAGGGCAGTGAGTGGGCCTCACCAGGGAGGCAGGTGGGACAGCGAGACAGGACGGAACCCTGAGGTCTGAGAGTGCTGGCAGGTGCCCCGTGTGAATTCCACACGACAGAGTCTTTTGGCCAGGCTCTCTTTTCCCCTGATGACCTTGTTCGGAGACCCCATGGCCCCTTAAAGCCTGGAAGCAGGAAGTGCTGTCATTTTGCCATGCCAACTCAGCACGTCTCCGGACCTGATGATTAAGGTCATTTCAGGGAAGATGACTAAATTAGGCTCTTTCATAGCTCTGTGAGTGGAGTGACTTGTGGGACATTGTCCAGTGTTGTCTCTCCTGCCTGGTGGGGGCAGGGAGGCGAGGAGGAGACAGAAAACAGTGACTGGCAGGGCATTTCGCTGCTGTGATGTCTGGTCGCCGCTTGGCCCCCTGCCCTGCCTGCTGACGAACCAGTGTCCCTCGGGTGCCCTCAGACAAGGGCTCCTCAAGGTGGCTCCTTCCGTCACTGACAAGCGCCTCCACCTTGCCCAAGTCCTCTAACTCTGGATCCTCTCTGTTGGGCTTTTGACACCTGCGGAGGCCAGGTCTGCAGCCTACAGACTGTGGGGAAAGCGACTGCTTTTTAATTCCTCAGGGACAGCTTTGATTCTCAGACTGCCCCGTGCTGTGCTTAGTCACAGGTTTATATGCATGCTTCTTCTTTTCTTCTCTTTCTTCCTTCCTTTCTTTTCCTTCCTTCCTTCCTTCCTTCCTTCCTTCCTTCCTTCCTTCCTTCCTTCCTTCCTTCCTCCCTCCCCCCTTCCTCCCTCCCTCCCTCCCACTCTCTCTCTTTCTTTCTTTCTTCTTTTTTTTTGAGAGAGGGATTAGCTAGGTTGCACAGGCTAGTCTGGAACTCACAGTGATACTCAGGCTGGCCTTGAACTTGCAGCAAACTCCCTGCCTCAGGGTCCCACGTGCTGATATAATAGATGTGAACTACCATGCTCAGCTTTGTGTGTGTTTCAAAAACAAGAGTTCTTACTTCAGTGGTGAATGAGGCAAGAGCAGAATTTCAGGGCTGCCCTCAGGATGAATGAATGTTTTTTTGTTTGCTTGTTTTGCTTGTTTTTGTTTTTGTTTTTTTTAAGGATGAATGAATGTTTTTCTTTTTCAGTACCAGGGCTTGAGCCTAGAGTAGATTTTGTGATATATAGGACCTCCCTCCACTGCTAAACCACAGCCCCATTGCCTAACTGGGGGGGGGGGGGGAGGGATTCTAAGCAGTTCTTCCACTGATGCCCTCAGCTCTTTGTGTGTGTGTGTGTGTTTGTTTTTGTATGCGTTTGTGTGTGTGTCTGTATGTACTTCTATGCTAGCCTGCATACACATACATGTGTGGAAGTCAGAGGTCAACCCTGGGTGCAGTTCCTCAGGCTCTCTCTACCTTGTTTTTTGAGACAGGGTCTCTCACAGGCCTAGAACTGGCCAAGAATGCTAGGTTGGCTGCCCACAAGCTCCAGCACCCTCCTGTTTCTGCCTCCCTGCTCTTGGATGTCAGATGCCTGCCACCACATTTAGCTTTCTAACTGATGGTGGGCATCAGACTCAGGCCTCTGTGCTAGTGTGACAAGGACTTTACCAAGTGAGCCATCTCTCCAGCTGTGTGTGTGTTTGGGACAAGGTTTTCTATGTAAAACTGGCTGGCTTCCTGCTGGGATTACAGATCTGCACCACTGTGCTCACTTAAACCCCACCCCACCCCCTTTTTGGAGCATTTCTAATGTATTCAACTCTCTAATGTATATAACTCTCTGTGTTATGTGAACATGGCATCCCAAAGGTTCACAGGTTGGCCATAGCTGATACTGTTTTTCTTTTCTTTCTGTCTCCTTTTCTATTTTTCACATGTGTAGTAGGCATGGGAACATATGTATATTTTTGCAGGGATAGGGGGCATGCTCTTGTGTGCATGCCCATGAGTTTGTACCTGTGGAGATCCAAGGTTGATGCCAGGAATTATCCTCCATCTCTCTTCTACATTATTCACGGAGGCAGAGTCTGCCAATCGGACCCAGAACTTACCATTATGGCTGCTGTAGTTGGTTGGCTTTCTCTGGGGACCCCCGTCTCTGCTCCTTTCCACAGCACAGGCTAGGCGCCATAGCACGAAATGGATTTCTGGGGATTTGAACTTTGGTCCTTATGCTTGTCCAGCAAGTGCTTTATCCACGGAGTTTTCCTTCCAGTCTCTTCTTCATCTGGAACTGAGAAGCCCTCCTTCTCCCTAGCAGATTCTGCTGAACCCATGCTTCTGTGAAGGACAGGCTTTCCTGATACAGACTCCGGCTGAACTCGCGTCTTAGGTTAGGCTCATTTTTGCCTCCATGGTCAGCACTCCCCATCAGCTCATGTCTCTCACCAGCGGGCACCCAGCAGTGCCTTCCTGCAGCCACTGTCCTGTGCCAGGCTGTTGGGATGACTCTGTGCTTAATGTGACATTCTGGCTGCTGTTGGCAGGGCCCGTCTCCCCATGCACCTGGACGGGTGGCTCAGCCAGGTGGTTGCTGGGGTGGGGAGCAGTCCGTGTGACCTTGTGTTATTCTCAGGTATCTACGTAGACCAGACATTATTTAAGTCTCTGGCACTCACGTCCTGGCTGTTGTGTAACTTTTTAAGGACATGCTATTAAGTTTCTTTTTCCTCTGAATGGAAAGATTCTTTACTGGAGGGGGGCCGGAGGCTCCCGAGATTTAGAGAGGGAAGATTGGGGAGATGGCTCCATCGATAAGCTGCTGACCATACATGTAAGCATGAAGTCCCCAGCACCCACATGAAAGAGCCAGGGGCTATGGTGAACTCCTGCAGAGATAAGTGGAATCCTGGCCAGCTAAGCCAGTATGCCCTGGGTTCGGTGGAAGAGCCTGTCTCAAAACAAGAAGTGGAAAGTGATGAAAATAGACACCCGACATAGATCTCTGGCTTCATGCACACACTCATGCAAATACATACCTGTACATATTATATGCACACACTCACATGAAAATGTACATATAACACGTTCCCACAACCTGCTCTCCCCTAAGATTCAGGATGCTAATGAAATTTTAGGACTCCTAAGGCCCCACCTCAGGGTTATAGGCACAGTAAGCAATTGCTGCAGAGAGGAGATCTTTTTCAGTAGAGCTGTCTGGAGTGGGCTCCGGGAGGCATACAGCTTTTGTGAGTTGTCACCCCCATACTGGGGGGGGGTGGATTTACCATCTGTGGAGAGGTTTCATAGTCACAGAACATGATGCAGGTTCTTGTACCCAGGAACAGACAATAGGATAAAGACAACAAACAGTAGCAACTGAAGGGAGAAGGGTTTCTTGCTTATTAAGAAAGAGTTGACTTTCAAAGAGGGATGGTTAGGAGAAGATACACTTGAGGGGGGAAGAGAGAGAGGGAGAGTGAGAGAGAGAGGGAGAGTGAGAGAGACAGGGAGAGTGAGAGAGACAGGGAGAGGGAGACAGAGGTTTTAGTAGCCCAATTGCTCTGCTACATAAAGAACTGGAACTTTTGTATTAATTCAACACCATTTTGGGTTTATTTGCATACTGTTACATGTAGTTTTACATACAACTTCACGCATCAACAAATGTGATCTGAAGTATGCACTTATGCTTTCATATCATAACGAGCCACAGGACACCTTAGACACTGTGGGGTGCCTCTGCACCTACGCTCATGGTGTCCGTTTAGCTGTTCTCTTTCAGTTGGGGTTTTCGGCCTTCCTTTTTGTTAACTTTTTTTTCTATTTCTGTCTATCTCTGGCAGAGTCTCTGTAGTGCAGGCTGCCCTCAAAGTTTCTGAGCAGCTAAGGCCAGCCTTGAACTCCCAATCCTCCTGCTTTGACCTCCCAGATGCTTTGGTTACAGGCATCCATTCTCATGCCTGGTTTATAGAGCTGGGCATGAAACCCAGGGCCTTCTGCTTGCTAGGCAATTGCTATGCCCACTGAGCGGCATCCTCAGCCCACACTTGTTTTTCTCATAGGCTAATTCTGTGAAGCTTTCTGAACCTCATCTTCTGGCCTGTCCTCCTGCCTTTGAGTCATCCACTCTCCAGTAACCACTCACCCCTTGGCCTTTAAGAACGCTAAAAAGGTCATCAGTCTACCCAGCTAGATTTGGGTGGAATCATTTCCTTGGTCTATCATCCTGTCCGAGATGTGTAGACACTTCACGCTTTCCCAGGAAAAGTTACAGCACAAGCCTTGACGTCTGTGATGCCATCTATGGCTCACAGAACATTTTGTTTACACTCCCGCTGCACAAATGACTTCAGGTTGAACTGACCTTCCTTGTGCTTGAATCAGCACCTGCCTGCCTCGAACACGCCCTCAGTTTTGTGGTGGAAACAAAACAGAAACTTAAGAGAACAAGTGAAGTCCCCATTGCCAGTGCTAAGATCTTATTTCCAAACATTCTTACCCTGTTGCCTCAGAAATAATAGGTGAATTTCAAATTGTTTCCCCATTCAAGGCTGGAGTGGATGAATCTAATTTTCTTGCTATTCATTTTATGCAAATGAGTCTGAACAAAACTGATTGATCTCCAGTGGTCTTTTTCTCCCTGAATCTGTCAAAAAAAAAA
>JAQQSO010003655.1:0-13390 GCA_028658305.1 Pachyuromys duprasi | reverse complement strand
GCCCTCTGCCAAAGGCTTGATCGCGAGTCTTAATATCTGCTCTGATACATCGCTACCTTGACCCTCTCCCCCAGAGGTCCTCCTTGGCATGCTCCTGTCCTGTTGCTTGTTTTCTCCTCCGCTCAATGTCCATCCGATTTGTTCATCCAAACAAGCATTGATCTTACCCACCTGGATCCTCCTTCCTGTATATCCTCCCTAGGTGTGTAGATTTCAGCATGATCTTCCTATCCTATAGGTCTATATAAGTGAGTGTATACCATATGTTTCTTTCTGCTTTTGGGATACCTCACTTAGTGACTCTAACCAAGCAAGTGAAAGACCTATATGAAAAATATTTCAAATCTCTGAAGAAAGAAATTGAAAAAGTTATTAGAAGGTAGAAAGACCTCCCATGCTCATGGATTGGTAGGATTAACATAGTGAAAATGATCATATTACCAAAAGCAATATACAGATTCAATGCAATCCCCATCAAAATACCATCACAATTCTTCACAGACCTTGAAAGAAAAATACTCAACTTCATATGGAGAAACAAAAAACCCAGAATCTCCAAAACAATCCTCTACAACAACAGATCACCTGAAGGTATCTCCATCCCTGACCTCAAGCTGTACTACAGAGCAATACTAATAAATACTGCATGGTCTTGGCATAGAAACAGAATAGTGGATCAATGGAACCAAATAGAAGACCCAGAAATGAACCCACACACCTATGGAAACTTGATTTTTGACAAAGAAGCCAAAACTATTCAATGGAAAAAAGACAGCATCTTCAACAAATAGTGCTGGTCCAACTGGATATTTGTATGCAGAAATATGAAAATAGATCCATATTTATCACCTTCCCTGCATTTCTAATATAGCAAATCCTCCTCTCTGTGCCTTTGCTTTCTGAAAGATTAGATCTTCATCATCAGCTATGGCCTGAAATTTCTAAATGGAAAATTCTGGAAATAACCAATCATTTTAGTAATTGTTCTATTGCTCTAAAGAGTTCTGTTGCTTTGCCTGACCAAGGCAACTCTTATAAAAAGAAAGCATTGAGTTGGGTGCTTGATTACACTTTCAGAGGGTGAGTTCATTACCATCATGGCAGGGAGCACGCAAACAGGCAGAGTGTTAGAGCAGTACATCTTGATCTACAGAGGGCAAGAGAGACAGAGAGAGAGAGAGAGCCTGGCAAGGGCCTTAAAAACTTCAAATCCCCACTCTCAGCTTCACACTTCCTCCTGCAAGGACATACCTGTGGCCTCACTTCCCAATCCTTCCTCATCAATGGGGACTAAGCATGCACATAATTGAGTCTATGGGGGACATTCTCATTCAAAAAAACCACACCAATTCATACATCTTAAATTATGTATTGTTCTAAGTAGTGTGATAAAATCTGGTGACATCTGATTCCATTGTGTTCCATCCTTCTTGGGAAATAAACCATTCCTGTGTTCATGTATATGCTACTCAACTGTTAGTCGATCACTAGCCATAATGGTTATCAAATTGTGCTTAAGTCACTGATTTTAAATAGTGGCCCCAAAGCCAAAAGACTTGTAATACAGCAATTTTATCATAGCATATTTTTATAATTGTAATCTTTCATTTTGTTGTTAATTTCTTACTGTGCTCAATCTATAAATTAAACTTCATCCTAGTTATGTATGAGTAAGGAAACACGTATTTAAATAGAATGTGGTACAATTTGTCTTTTAGCTATCTAACAGGAATCCTGGGATCTATACTCCATGTCTAAGGGGAAGGGAGAATGGAGTGATAATGTTTCCATTCTCATTTCATCCCTCTAATAGAGGACAGAGAAATTTACCTTCCAAAAAATGAGAGAAGGAAAGAAAGAAAGGAAGGAAGGAAGGAAGGAAGGATATTCAAGTTCAGAAGGGGATCAATTTCATATCCCAAAACACACAACTTTCTAGGAAAAATCCGGACTCAAACCCAGCTCTCTTGATTTTATTGCTACTATTCTTTCCTCATATTACCTGATGCCAGAATCCCAGTCCTAGGCCATGGATACAATGTGTCCCTTCCGTCCCCCACAACTGTCCCTATCCCAGCCCCATCCTGCTAGTTGGGTACAGACTTTCTGTTCATTTCTCTTGCCAGCCAGCCTGTAAACCAAAGCTCATCTTGGCAGAACAGCTACCTGGCACCATTCCTTATGGGAGGAAAGTCCATTGCCAGAGAATACACTGTGTCTATGGAAGCCCTGAGATCCCAGAGGAAGGAGCACAAAATGGGTCTCTGCAAAAGGGCCAGGCTAGGGACTGCTGCCTACCTGGCTCTCTACCTGGGAGCCTTAGAGGGAGAGGAGCAAAGAGAGCATGGTCACTCTACAGGAGCTCCTGGGCAGATCCCTATCCCAGACAGACATCAGAATCAAGGGCCATAACCAACAGCGGTCAGAAAACAGGCAGTACAGAATGCATTGGGGCTGTCAGGAACACTGGCTTTTTCTAGAAGTTCAGAGACTGGATGCCCAGCCCAGCTCTTCTCCCTTCCCAGGGCGATCACAGCAAGTCTAGAATGGCCTACCTGCTCCTTAGCAACAGGAGGACTGGAAAGGGAGAAGAGGCTTTTCTAGAGGAAGAGGCTGTTGGGGTGTTGGGAGGTGCAATGAAGAAGATGAGGAGAAGGTGGGGTCAGTTATCATTGTCATCTGGCCTCATGGGTCAGCCCTTAGGGCGGGGCTTTCCTGCTTGGATGAGTCAGTAAGGCCAGAGGCGGATTGGTGGGATAAGGGCCAAATATTACCAAGGTGGTGTTGCCTCTTTATAAAGAGAGGTTGAGCGGCTCAGAGTTCCACATGAGTTTTAGGGCCATGGCTAAGAAGAGTGGTAAGTGGGGTCCTGCTCTGGGTATGGAGGAGACTGAGCAAGGAAGAGTTAGATACTGAAATAGGTACAGAAGCTGGATGGAATAGGGACACGGGTCAAAAGGTGGTTGTGGGGCTGTGAATGTCAGCTGAGGATCATATAAGAGTGAAGAGAAAAAGAATTTAGAAAGGATTATAATCTTAAATGTGAAAATATAAGTCTATGTTTATTTTTTAAAAAGAATTGAGATAGAGATTCAGCTTTACCGAGGGCTGGGATTTAAAGTTTTATTTATTTATTATGGATATTGTGTTGGGGATGGACTCCAGGAAGACCAACCACCTTGCTCACTCTGCTTCCAGGAATCCTCATTTGGGGGATCTTGCTGTCCATCTCCAGGTGCCTTGTCTTCTCTAAGGACATTTTCAAGTGTTTCCAGGACCCCGATTATGAGACCCTCGTTGACATAGCCCAGAACGGGCTCAAGGCCTCCGAACATCCCAAGCGTGTGTTGGTGGTAGGAGCTGGAATGGCAGGTCTAGTGGCAGCTAAGCTGCTGCAGGATGCTGGTCACGAGGTAAGACGGTTTAGAGAAACCCTGATCATCAGCCTTCGATTCGCCTCCCTGGGTGGAAAAGAAAGAGTGGACTGACAGGGAATAGTGCACACTGGCAAGAAGATGAGTCTCCTGAGCCCTCATCATTATAACCGCCATTCATGTTCCTGCGGAGGCCAGAGTGGAGACCTATGCTACCCTGCAAGCCCCCCCAATCACTCAGGACGCCCTGGAGCAAACAGCTCCCCTGAGGTTATCCTGCTCATTCCTAGAGTCCAGGCTAGAGCCTATAGCAATTTGGAGGTGAGAAATGGGGTGAGGAGAAAGGACAGCATTACCTAGGAATGATAGCAACTGCTCTGCTCCCCAGGTAACCGTCTTGGAGGCCAGTAACTACACTGGAGGTCGGGTGTTCACATACAGAAACAAGGAGGAAGGCTGGTACTTTGATCTAGGACCAATGCGAATCCCAAAAAGCCACAGGTAAGTCCTTGTGCAAGAGAAGGAGCAAAAGGAATATGGGGGATGGGGTGAGGAAAAGGTTGGAGGGACCCTGTGCCATTAGTCTATCTTTCAGATTCACTGTGTCATGTGATCCAACCCAATTAGTCAAGACTGATACTCATCCCGCACTTTGGAAAGAATACCAGAGGTCACAGAAATCTGAGGGTCACACAGGAAATGATAGATCCCAAACTGAAAACTGTGACCATTACTGCCAAGCCATCAAACTGTAGGGTAAATGTGGGCGGCTTCATATTTGTCAGTTACGCTAAAATAAGCTGAGAAATTATAACACCTTCTTAGTAACAGCATCTACGATGTGGTCAGCCTTAATTTTGTCATAGACCTTATCTCCACCGATGTTTATCTTCTTTTGCCTTTAATAGAAACTGAACCCACACTTATCCTCTAGCCACCAATAACAAAAACAACTGCACCAACCCTAAGAGGGTGTCATAAACACAACATTGACGTCACTTAAAAAGTGCATGATGGGATCTCAAAAGCTGCCTGGAGCAAAGGACATCTGCTTGTATTGTTGAGTACTACTAGTTAGGATTTCATAAAGGACCTTAGTTCCACCAACTTCTTGCCCTCTGCAACCGTGGGAGAGGAGGAGCTGATGCCCACAACATTAAATGAGATTACAACTGAACAAGCACCTAGGCACCAGGTTATTTCTAATGTGGCAACAGAAGGAACAAGGGTGTTATGTCTGTCTCTGATCCAGGCTAATCCACACCTATATCAAGAAGCTTGGCCTGAAGCTCAATAAGTTCATCCAGTATGACAACAACACCTGGTACCTACTCAATGGACAACGTCACCGTGCTGGGGAAGTCGAGGCTAACCCAGATATCTTGAGATACCCCACGAGACCGACAGAGAAGAACAAAACTGCCACACAACTCTTCCACCAAGCCATCAGTAAGGTGCCTGCTGCCTTTCCCAGCTGGGAATCAAGAAGGAAAGGGGGTGGTGCCTAAGGTCACACAACAAATCAGTACATGGACTCAGATCACCTGATTCCCACCCAGCACCCTCATGATCAGTCCATCTACTTTCCAACATCCATTAAGAATGTCACCACCTTCAACTCCACCCTCAACTCTCTCCTTCCATCTCTAAGCGATGCAAGGGCCATGACATGGCTGGAAGCAATGGAAAGAAAGGGACAGCTAGATTAGACAGAACTTGGTGGTACATCAATCATCCTAAATGCACATTTTTGTAGAAGCCAGTGGTAAACATCAGGTGTGTTCCTTGATTGCTTTCTGCATTATTTTATTTTATTTTATCTTTGGCAGATTATCACCTAACCTGGAGCTTGCTAATTCTCCTGAATTGGCTGGCCACCCAGCCATAGGGATCCTGCTGCTTCTATATTCTCAATGTTGGCATTATAGCCATGGGACAACACACCCTACTTTGTTGCTGGTTGTTGTTTGGAGAGAGACTTTCTCTCTGTAGCCTTGGCTGTCTTGGACTCCCTTTATAGACCATGCTGGCAACAAACTCACAGATATCTACCTGTCTCTCCCTCCTGAGTGCTGGGATTACAGGCGTGCACCACCACACAGGGCTCTCCCTCTCCCTTTGTAGCACAAGCTAGTCTCAAACTCACCTACCTCTGCCTCTTGAGTACTGGGATTAAAGGTGTGCACCATAGCTGCCCCTCGGCTCACACCCTACACTTTTAATAAGTGTGTTGGTGGTTTGCCTGCATGTGTCTCTGTGTGAGTGTCAGATCCCCTGAACTGGAGGAACAGACAGTTGCAAGCTGATATGTGGGTACTGGAAATTGAATCCAGGTCCTCCAGAGAGTAGCCAGTGCTCTTAACATTGAGACATCTCTCCAGCCCGGACACATGCTGCTTTTCTAAGGATGCTGGGGATAGAACTCAAGTCCTCAGTCTTGTACAGCAAGTATCCTATCAACTGAATGGTCTGGAACTGATCCTTAATTTCAAGTCATGTGTCACAGAACATGATTTAATACCAATACTTGGGAGATAGAGGCAGGAGGATCTAGAACTGAGGAGCAGCCTCAGCTCTACAGTGAGTTGGAAGCCAACCTAGGCTATATGAGACCCTGTCTCAACAAAAGCTCAGGTTTCTTCAAATGAAGTAACATACTCAGGCAAGGAGGTGCATCCAGGAGCTCTGGGAACTGCCCTTTCCTGGCCTTTCACAGTCTCTCCAAGGACCATGACTCTAATCTAAAAGCATGTGTGGCATGTGTTGCCCTGTGACCTTGTCTACAACAGCCTAGCTATGCTGGCCACCTGGAGGCCCAGCTTGATGACAATATCTCTCCTCAACTTCTGCAGATGAATGAATCCATGAAGCCAGTAAACTGCTCTGAACTGTTATCCCTTTATGACTCTTACTCCACCAAGGTAAGTGAAATGAGAGGTCCCAGGATGAAAGTAGAGATATGTGTTCTGGGCTCTGGGCTCCAGACTCAGCCAACGCTCTGAGGCAGTGTCCTGCCTACAGGATGCCCTCTTCCTACTGCAAAAGCCTTTGCCTCTGTCAAGCCCAAATCTACCCTTGCTGGGCCCACGTCCCTCCCAAAGTCTTCCTGTATTCCTATGAGCCACACTTGAATCTATGGTGCCCCCCTCCCACAGGCTTACCTAATCAAGGAAGGAAACCTAAGCAAAGGAGCAGTCCAGTTTATCAACGACTTGATGAATGAGGATGCCGGATTATATGACTCCCTCCTGGAGACCCTGAGGAGTTTTAGCATCTTCTACTCCAAAAGCAATGAGTAAGGCTGACCTGGTGCCAGGAAGAACCCAGTCCCCAGCATTGGTTTATTGGGTATTTACCATGTAGGGTGCACTCAAGTAAACATCCCCGCCTGACATGGGACTGTGTATTCATGAAGGTGATGTTTATGTCCCAAACAAGAGTGCAGGAGATAGGGTCTTCCCTTTTCAGACCAGAACTATGGCCAGTGCTGGGACACATAGAGCTGGTAGTGTCTCACTCATCTTTCTCTCTCCACCCCTGCAGATTTACAGAGATCACCGGTGGCTTTGACCAACTCCCCAAAGGGCTCAGTGCCAGCCTGAAGCTTGGCACCATCCATCTGGGCTCCAAAGTAGAAAGAGTGGTGAGAAGCGGAACGAAGGTTGAGGTTTCCTACCGCACAGGTGGGCCCTCCACATCACTGCAAAACCTCACTGCTGACTACGTCATCATCTCTGCCTCAGCCAAGGCCACACGCCTCATCACCTTCCAGCCACCCCTGTCCCCAAACAAAACACATGCCCTGCGCTTGTTGCATTACCTCAGTGCCACCAAGGTGGCATTAGTGTGCAACGAAAGCTTCTGGGAAAAGGACGGCATACGGGGCGGCAGCTCCATCACGGACAGGCCCTCGCGCTTCATCTACTATCCCAGCCACAGCCTGCCAGGTGGCAAGGGCGTGCTGCTGGCCTCTTACACTGTGGGCGATGATTCCCTCTTCTTTGCCTCCATGAATGACGACCAGGTGGTGGAAATCATCCTGGATGACCTGGCCGCAGTGCACAATGCATCCAAGGAGGAGATAAAGCGCATGTGCCCTGAGTCGGTGGGCAAGCAATGGTCTCTAGAACCCCTCGCCTTTGGCTCCCATGCTGAGTTCACACCCTACCAATACGTGGACTGTTCAGAGCAGCTCTTCCAGCCAGAGGGCCACATCTAGTTTGCTGGGGAGCACACCAAGCTACCTCATGGCTGGATAGACACCGCCATCAACTCTGGCATCTCGGCTGCCAGGAACATTCATGCTGCAGCGGACAAGGAGGCCCTTCAGGGACAGACGACACTGTACATAGACACCGATTACCAAAAGTCGGGATGGTTGGGTTTTTTCCCCAAGAACAATGTGTGTGGAGTCTGACAGAGTAGGCTAGAAGGTAAAAGGAGGTAGAGACCCAGAAGAGAGGTCCCACTGGTTCCTCGGTCTGCAAGCAGGAGCCACTCAGGGAAGCTGGCAGGAGACATCACCTCCTTTCCTGCCTCACTCCCTGCCTAGCTCTCCACAGGAAACAGCAAAGCTGGAGAGGGTGGGAGTCAAGCCTGGAGAGTCCTAGAGTCAGCATTTAGCCTGAAGAAAACTGTCTGCAGATGCAAAACAATAACAAGAAAAAAAGAAAGTGAGAGAGAGAAGCCTCAATGTCTGACTTCTGTTACAACTACATATCTTTAAAAGAACAGACAAAACCCAAGGTATAGTCACATTGAATGGCAGACAGACACATGAGCTCACACCCAGAATCCTCCCAATCTCCATTGCTGTGTGCCTGGGGGCCCCTCCTCTTGGACCAGCCTAGGTGGAAAAAGAGAGCAAATGCCTGCTTTTCTCCCTCCTGATATGAACTAGTAGAATCTCAGCCACCCTGGCAGAGTCTGCTCCCCTCACCAGCCAGATCTCCTTCCTCTGGCTGCCACTGTCTACACTCAGCCCTGAGAGGACACCTTGCTCAGTTCACAACCCCTTCTCCACTCTCCCCTCATGAAAACCCAACTGTCTATACAGAACAACCTCAGCTCTTCCTCCTCATATCCTCCCTTAGGCGCTCCCCAACTCCATGGTCCCCTCTCCTCTGAATCCACACTGCCCTCACTCTGGTGCACCAAATGCCAACCATATCCGGACACTCCCAAAGGGCAAAGATCACAAATTTAGGATGTGTGTGAGTACTGTGTGTGCGCTTGTGTGCTGGTGTGTGTGCATGCCTGTGTGAGAGCCTGCCAATGCTTACTAGACATCCACAGGCCTGGTACCACATGGCATCTGGCAGAGAAGCAAAACACAGAGAGTATGCAACACTGAGAAATCAACTCTCCTCCACCTGCCCCCCTTGTGTTCAAGGTTCAGTTCCCAAATCTGACTCAATTTTTATTCCAAATTCTCAGAAACCAAGAATCAATTCTGTAAATTTGGGCATCAACTAAGAAAAAAAAATTGAATCAAAACCCCCTTCACTGGACAGGCTCTGGAGACCCAGGAGGCAAGCATGATGAACAACGCTGTTGGAGTTTTGGGAAGAGTGGCATAGATGCGGGAAGGAGGAAGAGGGCTGGAAAATTCAGTTTCTACTGCAACATGGCCATTGTCAAATCGAGACAGCTCTTCTCTGATACCATGTGTCACCCACACTCAGGACAGTATTAGTTCCAACTGACAGAAATCAAACTGGGGCTTTCAGTGGGGCATCTGAGGGACAGGGGTGGGGTGCCCATGCCCAGAAGTCAGGATAAAGCTGCTGTGATCAGAGTGACTGGGCTCCAGACTGATAAAGCAGTGCTAAGGGCCCAGCGTCTTGATTGAGGGTATCCAGCGTCTAAATTTAGGGGACCCAGCATCTAGATTTAGGGGACCCCGCCCTTTCGTCCACTCTAGATGAACACATGAGCTGTGCCGTACATGAGCACACAAAGAGGGGGCTCTCCTCCAATACCAATAACCACACAGTGACACGTGCTTACGCCTTAGCACAAGCCAAACAGCTTCTCTGGAGCCCGGAACTAGACTTGAGCACCATTCCCAGGACAAGCTGCTCTGCCTGGCTACAGAATCTGCAGAGGGAAACTATCTAGGGGGTGTCTTGGTGACATAAAGCACACACCCTTTCCTTGGAAGTCACCCACAAAAAAACCTGAGGTTGGTCCCATTCACAGCCCTAGAGAGTTGGAAGGGGAGCTTACTGTTTGATCAGTACCAACACAATGTAGGGGTTTGGGGTGCAGGCCTAGCCAACAGTCTCTATTTACCTCTGGGTGAGGATGGTTAAGAAGCTGATACCCTCCTTCAAGCATCCAAACACCAAGGGTCTAGCTTCTACTGCATCCTTGTCCTTATCCTCAAGGTTACTGAGGGAGTTCCTGGACAAAGGGGAGGTTTAGGGCTTACATTTAACACCTGGTGGGGATCATGTCACGGGGTGCCCAGATGGGCTAGTTCAGGCCAATGGGTCCATTGGGTGAATGGGCTGGATGAGACTAGGAGCACGCTTCTTTTCAATAGTAAATTCGCTACCTGGGTCTAGACCATTCAGGTACAACCTGACTCCCCAGGTTCGACCAGGTTCCTAATAATGACCTTCACCTTCCTGCCAGGCTCTCATCTTTATGGATGTGGGATTGCATTGCCTGTGGGCACAGGCAGGAGATGGTGGTTTACTGTTTAGGACTATGAAGGGATCCATATGCCCCCAGGAAAATTCCTGGCACAACCCCTCCTAGCACAGAAATACTTTCCTGGATTCTAGCAACAAGGAGCTGGGGCTGGAGACAGCAGCCAGGCAGGCATAGTAGTGAACAGATCAGAGCCCCTTTTCTTCACCAGTAGACCCACAGCCCCAGGAGTGAATGAGCTATCCCCAGAAGCCTCTGGTTATACTATTTTAGAGAAATCTACCTGGAAGTGGGTTGGGCCTTGGTGGGTAGATGGGCTATGGGCTCCCAGTGCTGCTCTTTCTTCATTCCCATTCACAGGGTCCTGATTTATTGGGGTTTAGCGCTCTTCAACGGGGATCAAAGCAGACCAATCAGGACAACTGCAATTATGGGGTAAGTCTTATCTTTAGGAGGTCAGAGAATGTGTACTTATCTTCTGTAGCATCCACAGGGGTGTAGGGGATCCATGAGGACACCATTGTACTTCACTGCTGTGGGGTGCTAAGGACCACAGACTATAGGCCTTCCTACATTGGCTCCAGGCTCCGGGTCAGGATCCTCTTTACTCACAGGCTGGAAAAGTAGGCAGATTCAGACTCAGGGCAAAGCCACAGCCTCTTGAATTGCCTGGTGACTAGTCCCCTGGGTCTGTTGCAGGCCTGTAAGGGCTTGAGGAGGGTAGTGAGTAATTTCTAACTTATGCATAGCTCAAGGAGGCCAGGGGGTGGATGGAGGCCAGTGTGATGGAGGACCTCGAAGAATACATGGTAAAATGTTGACCCAATTATCGCTTATCTCAGGGACATGTTTGGTTAAAGTCGTTTTTAATGCCCTAATCATCCTTTCTACCTGCCCTGAGCTTAGTTCCAATCAATGTTTAGGAACTTTCACAATATTTGGGAAAGCATTAGCCATGAAGGCCAGGTCATTGCTGGACCACAGGAAGAGAAGCTTTCCAAATCTAGGAATTAACTGTTGGAGGAGTTTCTTGGCAGCCCCGTGGGCCATTGTCATCCAGGCGGAACAGGCTTCTACCTATCCAGAGAACATTTCTGCAAAAACAAAGAAATACTTACACCTCAGAAACATGACTCTAGTCTGCTTCCCAGTGCTTTCTGGAAATACGTCCTTAGGCATAGATTCCTCCTTTGGGGTTCACTTGTGCACAAATGATAGATCAGGACACCATGTGTGTAACAAGAATGTCTAGTTGAGAGATGTAATATATGGGCCTGAGTAACTCAGCAATTTCAACACCCCCAAGTGTGGAGCCTGGTCGAGTATGGTGGGCATTTGTCTCCTGAGAACAAAAGGGAGCACAGGTTTCCTGTCCTTCAAGAACCACCGCACACTTGTGCTCTCCTTGGCATCTTGCTTTTCTGCTCATTTGATCTCTTCCTGTGTATAGTTTGAACATTGGAACAATTCAGGTTCAGGCACGGTGACAAGATCTGGAGAGGCCCCATGGGTTCTAGGGTCACCTTCTAGGTGCCTAAGTCTGTCTGGGCCCCTGAGGATTCCCCCTTTTTGAGGCCCTTTGCAATGGATGGCAGCTACCTCTTTTGGCAGCCACAGGGTCTGTAGTAGGACCAGGTTCCATAGAGGGGAATAATCCCACTATCTGGACTGCACTGGCAAGCAGGGATCACCTTCTTGGCCACAAGGCAGCTTTCATACTCTCAGGCTGCACTCTCTCCCACTCCTTGGCCTGAAGAGATGGCCAAGAGCTGTTGGCAATCATTCAAGTTTAGCTGGTACCTGTAAAGGACTTTCTGGAGCTGACTAAATAGAGGCAGAGGTTTTTCAGATAATGGTGGGTCGTGGGTTTTCAACTGTATGGATCACTTGTTGAGAAGGAGATAAGCCATGAAAGGGGATGGAGGCAAATCTCTGAGCCCTGGGTCTTGTGGAGGCACCTCCTTTAGCAGGAGGTGGGGACTGCCTCTGGCCTAGGGGAGTTCCTCCCAGAGTACTCTAAACCAGAGCCACTCTGTGTATGTGCCAGTGAGGAGGGGAAGAGGGGGACCAAGGTAGGAAAAACTACCAATCACCACAACCCCAGAACAGCTGGGGAAAGTCTCCCCTTCCACTGGTGCTGCTGTCTGCTGTCTGCAGCTAGCTGCTCATAAGCAGAAACAGACAGAGTGTGGGGCCTGGAAATCATTTCCCCTTCCCAGTACAGAATCCACTTACAACTTCAGAGATGGCAAGAACATGGCAGCAGAAGGGTCCCTATGGATGCATTTAGGAGCCAGATTATGATGGAATAGAGGCCCCAGATAAGAGGCCAGGTTCCTCCCTACCTCCACACAGGGACTTGGATGAGGAACCATGAGCAGGGTGCATAGGTGAAGACAAACAGAGAGAACTCTGACCTATGGAGGCACTTCTGGAGTTGAAACAAGGGCAACAAGGGCAAGAGGCACAGGTTCAGCATCCCTCAAGGCAGCTAAACAAGGAAGTTGTGTTGTTTCTGGGCCATTATGAGAAAGACCATTATGAATGGTGAGGATCACGTGACAGAACAAGATGCTTACCCCATGACATAGAGAGTAGGAGAGGAAGGGCCCTAGATCATCCTGAAGCATGCTCCCTTGACACCTCCTCTCTCTAGGTCCACTGCTCCATAAGTCATTCTACACTAAACTCAGCAATGGATTAACCGTTTGTGCACTTGGAGCTCTCATGATGTAAACATCTCTCAATAGGACCAGCATCGTGGGACAAGCCTTCACCACTTGGGCTTTCTCAGGGATCTCTTCATGCACAATCTATAATAAGGAGTGGGAAGCAGCTTCCGCAAACCCACAAGAACAGAAAACAGGTGTTGATGGATACAAAAAAAGGCACTGAGAATGAGGTCATGATCAAGGTAAGGCCCAAATGGATGAATACAGGTGACTTATGACCCTTTGTTCATTTAAGTCCTCCAAGATATGGATTATCCGAACAATAAGGAAAACACACAATATCGTGATTGAAAGAGCTTGAGATCCTGTAAAAGCACATCCACAGATGATCTCATAGAGCATGGGTGGGCTCTTGACCTCCAGTGCTTCTAAGTGACTTGAGAATGAGGGAAGGATTGGAAGGAAGGCCAGTCCAGACTGCTATGCCCAGGAAAATACTCAGTCACCACATACAGAGAAAATGCATATCTATTTACAAATACAGCCGTACAGAAGATACTAGAAAGAAAATCCCAATGCAAGGAAATCAACTTGACCTGAAAAAAAATACAGGAAATAAATAATCTCACACCAGGAAAACCCAAAGAAAGGAAAGAATACGTACGCACACGCAAACCACCACCACCA
>JAQQSO010003654.1:0-13390 GCA_028658305.1 Pachyuromys duprasi | reverse complement strand
AGGAGACATGATAAGTTGGGGTTGGATGGAAGGGAAGGAGGTCCTCCCCTGTTGGTGGACTTGGAGGGGGCGGGGAAGAAGGAGATGAGGGAGGGAGTGGGAGGGGGGGAGGGAAAGGGGGAGGGGGCTACGCCTGGGATTCAAAGTACCCAACCTGTGAGTGAGATAAAAATAAATAAATTAAAAAAAAAAAAAAAACAAAAAAAAAAATAAAACAATAGTATAGGTTTATTTTTATTTTTTTTCTTCCTTTTCCCCTTTCTCCTTTTTCTCCATAATAAATTTATTTATTTTCATATCAATCACAGGCTAGGTTTTCTGCATCCCATGCGTAGCCCCCTCCCTCACTCCCCTCCACCCTCCCCAACCCTCCCTCATCTCCTCCCCCCCCCCCTCCAAGTCCACCAACGGGGGAGGATCTCCTCCCCTCCATCTGACACCAGATCACCCTGTCTCCTCAGGGCTGGCTGCAATGTCCTCCCCCGGGATCCAGCCAGGCTGCCACTCCCTGGCATGCATGGGGGAGGGTCAAAGAGTCAGCCACCAAGCTCAAGACTGAAACAGGCCCTATTTCCCTTACTAGGGTCTTCAGTTCACCAATGAGTTATCATGGGCCACATCTGAGCAGGGGTTCCAGGCCACATCCATACATGGTCCCTGGTTGTCTGGCTCTGTGCGTGTGTGTTTGGCCCTGAGAATATAAGGCATCTTCACTTAACAGTAGGTCTCGCCCTAGTTGTGGTGTACAGGATCATCAGGTGATATTTCATGATTTTTCCATTGTATACTTCCTTTCAGCTGGGTAACATCAGAACTAACAAATAGGATGAGATATTACTTCATGATTACATTATGTTTTCTGACATTGGGGGTTTAAAAATATAGTTATTATTTGTCACTTAACCTAAATTAATCCAAATGGGAGAATGTATACCAATGAATCAGATATAATCACTTGAGCTACAAAATACAGGACCAAGGGTTAGAGTCGGAGGAGACAAATATATTCAAGTGTGATAGACTCTCTTGCTGCCTTGGAGCCTTGGGTTGTACAGCTTCAAGAACAAGAGATGGGAAGAGGAGCCTGAGATGGGATGATAACTCAAGATAACCCCTTGACTGTCATTGAAGGGTAGAAAGTTATATTCTACTTAAAATTCTGACCCACAGAATACATGCTTTTGTCTAGTTTTATTGACATATATTAAGTATACAACAGTCATGGATTTCATTACATCTTTATTTTCACATATGTACATAATACAGTTTCATAATACACTGTTACCATCTTTTCCTTTTTCATTTCTGCTGACCTTTTCTTTTTTCTAATTTTCACCCCTTCTATTTTTTTTTTAATTTTTTGACACAATGAATTCAATTAGAATTGCCTGCAGAAACACAGTGAGGGGTTATTTGCAAGAACATGGGAAACTGATTCATGACTACACCACTGGAAAAATGTTTCCCCCAACCCTAGTATCCATTAACTTGGGATAAATCCTCGGGAAGGGATGAGACTTCATAACACTCTCCCCCATTTCATGATGAAATGTTGATGGTTCCAACCATGTGCAGATATACACAGGTAATCATACCTGATAGTTCATAGCTGCAATGGCCCTGCCACCTCAGAAGACAGTGCTCTAGAAGCACCATTCCGGCTTCAGGCTCTTAAATTCTTTCAAGGCTCCCTTTCATGTTGTTCCCTTCTCCTCAAGGAAAGATATCATACAGATGTCTCATTTACTGTTGAGCAGTCAGCACGTCTGGCAGGTAGGTGATGTAACATTCAGGGCCCATGACTGAGTAAGACTGTCAATATGTTTACCAGAATGGACAGTGCTTTAAGCTGCTGATTATACTATAAATTGTTACCCAGCAAAGGTACACCAATACACTACTGAACATAGAAAATGCAAATATGTCAGTTATTTTTGAAGAAATTAAATATGAACACCACTAAAGGAAATATAATCTATAGCACACATGTGTTAATGTACTGCTTGGCATGCAGTAAATGTACAATAAGCACGCCAAGCTTCTAGAAGAGCTTTGGGCTAGATGAACAATTTTATCTCCAGAATACTTCATTACAGGGAGAAGTATACATGGAGAGATTAGGTATCCATACCTTGGCCAATTTATTCTTTTTCATTCTGTCACTGACTCCCTCTTACCCTTCTGGTGAACTGTTGTTTAAACATTAAAGTTTTCCAGAGGCTCACAAATATTGAACATGGTTTTTCCTAGGAAGATAAGACTCATATAAATCTTGCTACACTTGATTTTGAGTAACCTGGACAAGCCACATGGTTTTCCTTTTCTAATTCTTTTAAAAATCTTCCCTCACTCTATCAAGTGCTCTGGCATCTTCAGAACCCAATTTACATGCCTATCTAAATCTTCAAGATTTGTCAGAGCCTCCTAGCTCATAAATACCACCTCAAACCAATGGTCTCCGCAAACCCAATAAAGCTGTGTGCCAGTGCCATGGTCCTTTCTGAATTAAGTTCTCAGTATTCCTATTAAAGAAATTGTATTAAGTCTAGTAACCCAGTGTTGAATACTAATTCTCTCCTTCTCAGTGCTCTCAGTGTCTAATTCTTCCTCAGTTGCATTCTAGTTTCTAGTACTCATGGAGAATAGCCAGATATAACCACATGGCACATCTTAGTCAACCTTCTAGAAATACATTTCTACCGTATTGACTCCAGTTGTACAGCTTTTGTCTCAGGGAAAGATGAGTGTTTCTATTGTTCAGTTTCTCCAATTATGTTCTAAGCAAAAATTTCTCCCACC
Source organism: Pachyuromys duprasi (assembly GCA_028658305.1). Classification (NCBI taxonomy): domain Eukaryota; kingdom Metazoa; phylum Chordata; class Mammalia; order Rodentia; family Muridae; genus Pachyuromys; species Pachyuromys duprasi. Next base: position 10,591 of record JAQQSO010003654.1, on the reverse strand, counting down.
CACTTTATGTCCAACATCCTCATAATCCAGGCTGGGAGGTTCTCTCATTTTTTTTTTTCCTTTTCCAATTTAGGCTGCTCAGATGAAGAGACTTTCCTGTTCACCTAGTTTCTTGCACTGGACCGTTATTGATGTCTCTATCTGCATTCTGAATCATGGATTTTTCTCTTTCTCTGTATTAAAGGTTATACCTGAGGATTGTCTTCTGTCAGTCACTTCTCCAAGATTCTCTTCTTCCTCACTGTTTGATTTTTCCCATGAATTTCAAAATTTTTGATTCAGAGAAAGATCTTTTAAAATCAGATGTAACTTGTACTTTGTTTCCCTTTTGCATCGGGTAACCTATTAGAAGAACAAGCTAACACCTCCATCTCATTCTCTTTTTCCTCTACTTTTCTTGCTAAATCAGAGGCTAATGTGGAGATCAACAGCCACATGTTTTTTTTTTTTTCCTACTGCAATTTTTTCCCTGTGTGGAATTCTTTCTTGGCAGAAAGTTCAGCCTTAATTGTGTATTTTATCAGTCATAGCAAAGAACGTACGGCTGAGGCCATACTACCCTTACAGTCCTGCCTCTATCTTGTAAGTACTAATTTCAGGGACTGAAAATAGTTTCTAGTTCATCAGTAATTTTTCAGACATTTTCATACTCATGGGATAGACTGTATTCTCCAAGGAGTCATGCTACCGCACAGGGTGCAGAGGAGGGTGGTTATGTTGGGATTCTCTCCAAGGACACCACAGTTTCAGACACTGCAGCTTTCGGTTTAGGATTTAATAGCAGCACAGAGAATTTGCCTCTGTCACTACAGCAAGTAGCCACACTGTCCCACACCACAGGAAGAAAGGTAGCCATATGATTGTTCCTGTGTGGGATCCACCCTCAGACAGACGTGCATGTCTTGTCTTCCACTGTGGATGCTATGCAACAACTTCTCTTCAGTCTTTTTGCTCCTGTTGGTTCCTATCTCAGTGACAATCGCATTGTGTGACTTTTCCTGTGGAGACATGGACAGACATAAATTCATGCTAGACAGAGCAATAATGAAAGAGTAAAGAAACTCTTCCACTCACGCCTAGTAAGTGGATGACTTTACTAGGGTTACTTACTCAAGGTTGGGTAGCTCAAAGGCAGCTGCATCACCAAAAAGCCTACCCATCATGAGTGATGACATACGAAGCTGCATCCTAAGAGCCTTGCTCCTCGGTAGTTCTAGTGTGTTTTCCTCTCTCTCAATAATTGTTTACTGCTTATGGAGCCTTGGAGAAGCCTTGTTAGTTGGAACTTTCTTATCTTCCTGAATGGGTTTTGTTGAATTTTCTTAAATCTCCTAATTTTATTACATCCCAAGTCTTGCCAGTTTATTGCCTCCCTCAGGAAGGTAATGTTTCAATTCGTAGGAAATGTATATAATGAAAAACTCCGTTTGGTAAACTCTGCCTGATATCTGTATTCAAAACAAAAAAGAGTACAAACCCGATTCCATGAAACTTTCACAACTATAGTCCTAATGCATTTGGAATTGGCAGGAATCAATCCCTAGACCTAGGTATTAATCTGAGATGCTAACACAGAATATTAACAATCTTACATTCTAAGAGATATCTCTAGGGATAATAGCCATATGTTGAAAAGCAAAGCTGAAAATATTGACTAGCATAATGCAGGCATTGTGTATAACCATTATTTCTACATGGAGAAAATGTCCATTTGAAGTAGTAGGTGGAGACTTCTGTGTCCAACCAGTTTTTGTCTTTAACATCCTCCAAGAATAGAGTGAGCAGACACCAAAGAGTACAAATGGGAGCTACTTTGTCAACTCTGGATTCACAAGCTTTAAAAGGGACAAAACAACCCCAAATAGATTGCCACTCTGGATTTAAATGAAATAAGTCTGAATTTTGAGTAGCAATAGGATGACAGCAGAAAGCCCTTACAGTTCTGGGAAGTGTTACAGCTCCATAAATGCCGTTGCTCAAAAGGTTTGGGGGACTTTCTTCTCCCAGGCAAGATCAGATCTTTACAGAGCAAGTATGTAGGGTAACAGAAGCAGGTTCCAAAGACTGGAGTAGGTCTCTGAAGATGTAGGTCCTGGAGGCTGGGAAGATCTACAGGGATGAATTTACTTGCATTGTCCAGCCTCCCAAGAATGGAGTCTTCTGGGGGCTGAGGAAGGAATGAGTTCCCTCTTCCTGCAGCCACAGAAGTCTGGCTCCAGTGAACTTACTGCCTCCGGTGCAGGGAGCTTCAGTTGGAGTTTGTTTACCTGTTAGAACTCCCCCACCTACAGTCTGGAAGGCAGTGTTCCTTATCGAATGGGCAAGTCAGCTGGAAGCCAGGCCCTTAAGGATTCTTCAGGATTCTTCCTCTGAGGGGAGAAGGAGTCCCTGGAGTCTGGGCTTACTGCCAGAGCTGGGAGCTGGGAGCTGAATACAGAACACAAATAATGTGAAGAAATAGATTAGTTAGGAAAGAGCTGTCAAAATTGGTTGTCGGATGGGTGCAGGGGGAAACCCCTCAACTGGCCGTAAGCTGCCAGAAGTTCACAATTAAATCTACCAGTCTCTGTCTCTGTAGAGCTCAGGAGAATCGTGAAGAAGTTTCTGCTTGTTCCGTGGTAATACAGCTTTGCAGCAGGCTGCCTGCTGCTCTTTTGTTTCTCTTTATGGGGAGCCATGGGAAGAGGCACTGCTTTTAAAATGTCCGTCCGTCCGCACCCTCCACTCTGCAACTCTTTTGCACTATAGGCTTGAAGCTGCCTGGTATCAGACAGCACTGTATGGGGAGGCACCTATCTGCGTCTCAGTCAGCATTAAGTGACAACAAGTCTCCATTCTGAATCAGCTAGAAAGTGCATGATTGGTGCTCAGGATAGACCTCTGCTGCTAAAGACATCATCTTCCATTAGCAGAAAAAGTAAATGACATCACCAACAAAAGTGCACGGTTGCAAGTGCAACAGCAGCAGAAGCATAGGCTTGAAGCTACAGGGTTAGGATGACAAAGTATGGAGGATATATCCCTTGGCTCGGTTTCATCTGCAGTCAGAAAACCAAGTGTTGCATGGAACTGGAATTCAGCTAAAGTGTATATAAGTTACTTTAACTGCATTGGAGGGGAAAGAATTTTAGGCAGAGAGAACAGCTTGGACCGAATCGGCATAAGTGACAATGGTAATTTAGAAAATTTTCATAGCAAATTGTTAGAGTTTCAAGGGACGATCATAAATGGAGAAAATGAAAAAGCTTGTCTTTATCTTTGTCATATTTTAAATATATTTCAGACAACTTAAGATTTTTCTGTTTTTCTTAAAATGTCTAAAAGTATGGTGAGATTACAAAATAGTTTAGAGAAAAAATAAGAGTAGGAATACCAGTTAGGATGACACGGTGGTAACCCGGGGCTGGAGAGGGGGAAGAATGGGTTTAAATAAGAGCATTCTGGTGGTAATGGAAAAAAGAGGATACTCCAATGAATTACTTAGAATTTTAACCAAATAGAGTTTGTAATTGATTAGTTGTGGTGTAAAAGAATATTAAGATGACTTTTGTATTTGTGAGCTGATTTATAATATGGATAGTGTTACTATTTAACTGAGGCAGATAATACAGGGGGAAAAAGAAGGTAATGAAAAAAAACATGCTGGCTTCCGTAAGAAATTAAAAAGTGTTCATTGGGAATACACCTGGAGTCAGGGATATGCACTCAGGACTTCTATACAAATTTCATTTTCTTCATCGTGTATAACCCCCTTTACCTTCCATCTTTTAGATTTTCTTTCAGGCAGCCACTTTTCTCCTCTGAGCTTTCATCATTTGGAGGCAGTTGATGCTACTCTGATCTCTGGGAGTAAGGCTGAATAAATCTGAACAAACAAGCACTCTCAAAACTCCCAAGACTGGCCCACACCTACTCGTTTCCTCCTTTCTGTTTTCCTCCTTCTCTCCCTCTTCCCTTCTTGTTTTTCTCTCTGGTATGTTTCTTTTGGTTTCTCATTATTTCTTCCTTTTTACTTTGGTATTTATAATCTATTAGGTCCTAACAGGTACAGGGTGTTGTTTAGCTCTTTGAATGATGGGATATTTTATTCTTTCTCATTAACAAGTTAGCCTTCCATGGTCTCAGAGACCTAGATTGTACGTGCTCATACCACGCATGAAAATGGGCCATCAAGATGGCTCAGAGAGTAACGATGCATGTACAGTGAGCTGAGCGCAGTTCCTGGAAGCCACACAAAGGGGAAGGAGAGACGGAGCTTTGCAAAATTGCTTTCTGGCCTCCACACGCTTGCACTGGCACACATGCTCTCCAACATACAAACATGTACAATGATAATAAATGTTTAAAATTTTCATAAAGAAAACATAAAACCCCCAGTTTAAAGTGAATGGCAATTTAGTGCTTGCAGCAACAGCAGTAGTCAGATTGTTTTATAGTGTATATTAACTCAGTGGGTAGCATTACATGAGGGTAAAGCTAAGTTTGGGGAACCCGAGTCTTTTATTATGGGTAATAAGCATGGCTGCCTTTGCTCAGGATGTTGAGGGGGGGGGTACATATTTTTCAAGCCTACAGGTACATGTCACCTTGTATTCAGAGAAAAAAAATGTCTTTACCCCAAAACTAATTTTTAGTTAAATAAATGTTAATTTCAGGGAAGAAGTGACTATGAAGTTCCCAGGCTATGAAGGGCTGTGGGACCACCACGGAGGGAGTTCTCTTAACAAGTGCCCACAGCATTTAGACACTGGGGAGAATGTGCAGTTATACAATATTTGGGAAGTGAATCATGATGTTTGAAGCTTTTGAAGGGTAGATAGAGCAGAGTCTATTGGGAAAACTGAGGAGAGATGCCAACAAGGAAGGAGGAAAACCAGAAAGCAGAGGAATGTTCCTGAAGGAAGGGATGTCAGCATACTACTGAGGCCATCTAGGGTGCTTTGGCAATAAAAATAAGGGGGTAGGAGGAAAGAGGGAGACAGCAGCCTCTTGAAGCAGGGTCTATAAAGTTTTGAGTTGAGAAAGGAGGAAGCAGAGGAGGCATATATTTTGTTCAAACAGGAAGGCTGTTGGAGAGGAAGGTACAATAGCGGGAAGGGTGACAGAATGGAGTTTCAGTTCTTTCCAGGGTTTCCTGCCTTTTTTCTGAAAGAACCGCCAGGGTTGTATATGGATGAACAACAGGGCACTCAATCGAGACAAGCATATGGTCCTGACTGTCTAGCATTCAGGTGCAGAGTAATATGAGGAAGACTGAAGAAGCCATTCTTCATCGTTTGGACAGGGTACAGATTGTGGAATCCTGTGAGCTATGGACCCAAACTGACTTGTTTTCAAGCAGAGATTCCATAATTTACTACAAGCTGTGGGATTCTTAGCCCGAACCTAAGTTTCTTCAGCTGTAAACAGAGCTAGTGATAAATATATCCGGGGGTTGTGAAGAGCATGCAAAGTTCCTAGCAGAGGGCTTGCTACATTAACAATAATTATTTTTAAAAGATGTGGCCCCATTTAAATCACTTTGAGGGCAAGAACTAAGACCTCAGCAGAATTACTTATATTAGTTTATGTGAAGGCAGCTGTGGTAGTTGAGGAATTGAGATGTTATTTATGAACTTCCCTCTTCCCTAAGCAGCATAGAGGGAAGGAAAAAAAATCTGACCAGTGGCCTCCTATATGCACCTTTAGAAGCCATTTTGTTGTTGTTGTTGTTGTTGTTCTGTGAATGATTTTACCTTCCATGTTCAAAATAAAATAATATCATAAATGCATTAGACAAACTGTAGTTTTACTTACCTTAGATAAATCACTTTTCATTCAGAAATGACAGTTGTGACTATAGGACCCAAAATGTAAGAGTCTAGCATAGTATTGCAGGTGTTATACATTCTCAGAACCCTTCCTAGCTCTTAAAGAGGTGGGCATGTATACTGGGAATTAAGAGTTCCATGTGGTTTCCATTTCTATTTTTACTATTTAACACACAAAAGTAATTATATTGGGTTGGAGTCAAATGCATTACTATGGGGGCATTTATGAACTCTCATTGAGAGGAGCACTGTGAATCCTTTAGAGAACTGATCTGTGCCCTCAGCTTGTGTTATGAATGCGACTTTCAATTTGGTACTTGCTTAGCAACTAATTAAACTAAGAAGAAAATAGGAGGCTTTAAAATTTTAATTTACAAGCTTCCAGATATAATTGTTGTTATTGAAATACAAAGTCAGCTTCAGGAGTCTGAATTTTGAATAATCTTAATCTCATTATTGTAATTAGTTTTGTAACCCGAAAGGTCTGTGCTGGGCTAGATGCGTTATCTATTTGTTTTGCTTAACATAACAGAGGCCTCACTCTCTTTGTGATTAAATCATATTTTGTGTGATTTTTTTTCCTGAGATGAATTATTAATTTACTTATGTCAGTAAATTTGTCCAAATATGATTTAGACTTTAAAAGTTCAACATTGGACACTCTTGCCAGTTATAATTTTAAAATCTTATATTTCTGCCTTATAATTTTTTAGCATGGTGGAATTAGAATTCAACTGATCTTACGCTGTACTGAGTAATTTGTGGGCCTTCTTTTACCCGTCAGTCTGAATGGAGCATTCCTTCTGGAGATTATTTCATTAGAGAGAAAGCATGATTTAGATATTAGCAGCCTTAGCATCTTCAAAGCCCAACGGTTGCCCCAGAATGTATGTGGCTTTGCTCTGGTTTCTTGGACTTTGAGCTATGAGAAAAAGAGTATCGTTTAATTTCTACCTAGAGGACATGCTAGGGGCAACTCTAAGAGCACCAAAGGATGTAGAGATGAGTTGGAAGGGCAGTTAGATGAACACCTAATCCAACACTTTCATCACCTTCATTTTCTAGTGTACTAAAGTGGCATGCGTAGACAGGAAGCTGCCTCTTCATGTACATATTTAATAAAGAGTCACTGGTACAAACATCACTATACTAACGATATGTTTGAAATGTCTAAGGTTATATTTGAATTACACAGCACAGTGTCTGAAAACAAGTGGGGGTGTACCTATCTTACATCACCTAGAATTATTCTTGTCAGTTTCTTTCAGCTCTAATCATTGGGTGTTTAGAAGCACAGAGTTTTTCTGTTCCTTATTTTGGATGTTTACTGTCACTTAGAATGAACCAACAAAGTGTTTAATAAACCAATAATTAGCGCCGTTAAACCAGGGTAATGTCTTTATTTGGTTTTTAAAAAATCTTATTAACATGACTGAAGTTTTAAATAATCTTCTTCAAACTTAGTTCATTTCCTAATTACCAAGACTATTTTTTTTTGACAAAAATGAAATTTCCTCAAGGCTCGTCAGAACCTATACTGCAAAGATCCTTTAAGAATGATCAAAATGGTGAGGTAACCTGTCCCAGATTTCATGATGACTGTTTCCCAGTGACTGAGGTTGATATCATCGTCTTTAGAAACCTAAAACTTCAACATGTCTCCATTTAAATTACTCATGATGCCTGCACTATCTGAGAAGGACTTACTTTAAATATAGCAAATAAGTGGCAGGAAGTTAAATACCAGAAGATATTTAAATGACAACACTAATATAACTATGCATTATTCAGCACCAAGACAAGCTGATATGCAGATCGACAGGTCAAGGCCCTTAGGTGATAGCCCTCTCCAATTCACGCAGTTAGTTCCTCATAATGAAATCGACTCTGTGGAAACAATTTGCATGGTGTGTTGGGAAATAGTGCACAGTCTCTGCTCTCTGCATAAGTTCATTGTGTTTGCTTGCTCCCCTGCACCGAGCATGTGGTGACTAACCATGCTGTCCCCATATATGCATATTTAGAGTTGGCTTTTTCTAGGAATTGCCCTTATCATGGAGATAATGAAGACATACCCCATTTGGTTCCAAAAGTATGACCCCTCCCTTCACTGTGGCAGTGGAAACAGATCAGGGAGCTGTATGTTTTTCTTTAACATCTCACACTTGAGGTGATTTCCCTTGACTAAGAGTAGAGACTTTCATCAAGATGGATAACCTCTCCCGTAGCTAGGTATGTTGGCACTGCTAAGCAGAGGGGGGGGGGGGACCCAGGAGCTGCACTGTTCACACTTTTCTGCTCACCCTGTTTTAATCTATTTCCAAACACAGCCCATAGCATTCAGTAACTTCTTCCAGATCTGACTGATGGCATACTTTGTGTGTTTCTCACTCTTGTGACCTCTCTTTTTATCATGATACTAGCTAGAATGATTAAGACAATTACTGCCAATATCTTTTTGGATTTTTGAAATTACTTGAACTTAAGGCACAGAATTCTTTTTTTTTTTTCTGGCAGGTGCTTAGGCAAGTGAGATTTAAATGAATAAATTGCAGACTATAGAACTTAGCGTTAACCTTATGTCCTCTGTAAATCTGAATATCATAATACATAAAAATGGCACCCCCCAAAACAGCAATAGTTGTAGAAGTCTTTAAAGGAAACTTCTATGCTGTGAGCAGCCTGATGTCTTTGGAAGACGCTCTTTCTCCTCCCTCCTACTGGAGCAATTATGTGAATTACATATCCCCTAGAGCTAACATGAGAGGTGAATCACTTCTCCTCTTTCTCCCCCACAGAGATGATGAAATATTGGTTAACTGCCAGCATTATAAAGTCCAGAAACTTTAGGGAACTTTACCGGGCTGAGAGTGTATGTGACATTACTTCCCCTCATTTTTAATTTTGGTTGGAAAGATAAGAGCAACACATCATCAGGAGCTTCTGTTTCTATACACTGATATCCACTGGCTGAGAAATCAACATGTTTTCTTCATCTTCATACAATAACACTGGAAAGTAAGTTTATTCATTCATTTACAAGTAAGTATTCACCACTGAGCTAGCTACAAAGCAAGACGGTGTATAAATATCATGTTTATGGTATTTACATAATGTAATTTGAAAGAAGTTTGCTCATCATATAGGAAGGAAGAATCGCTTACAGTCTTGGGGAAAGTATATCAAGGAAAAGAGAAATAGACATTTCAGTTTAGAATTTGAGTACATGGGCTCTTCTCAGATGGTTTTTCCTCTCTGAATCAAAGCAAGATTCATCAGATGTGAAGGACAAACAGGATTACATTATGACGGAATTTCTTCCTTTTATGGCAGTAGTTTTAATTAGTTCAAGTCAGAAAAGAAAGAAAAGAAGACAAATTCACCATCAAAATGATAGACTTACTGTAATAAAAATTGTGCCTTTTAGTATCAGAAAAGACCCCTGTGTCCAGATTTAAGACCATGCATGGATATAACCTACAAACTCCTGCACAGAAGTAGCCCATGGCAGCTCAGTGTCCAAGAGGGTTCCCCAATAATAGGAACAGGGACCTTCTCTGACATGAACTCATGGGCTGGCTCTTTGATCACCTCCACATGATGGGGGAGCAGCCTTACCAGGCCACAGAGGAAGACAGTGAAGCCAGTCCTGATGAGATCTGATAGACTAGGGTCAGATGGAAGGGGAGGAGGACCTACCCTATCATGGACTGGCGAGGGACATAGGAGAAGAAGAGGGAGAGAGGGTGGGATTGGGAGTGGATGGGGGAGGGGGCTACAGCTCTGATACAAAGGGAATAAACTGTAATTAATAAAAATAAAAAATTAAAAAAGAAAACACCTGTATCTTTTAGCAGATTCTAAGCCCTCTTTAGAAACATGGTCCATACTAGAAAAGATCATCCTGAGTGGAGTAAGCCAGAAGCAGAAAGACACACATGGTATCTATTCACTTAGAAGCGGGTATTAGCAATATGACATAGGATAAACATACTAAAATCTACAGACCAAAAGAAGCTAAATAACAAGAAGGAAGGCAAACAGGAGAGACACCAGAAGCAGTGGAAGAGAGGGAACAATATGAAAGCCTACCAAGAAGGCCCTCTAAAAACTCCACCTACCAGGGGATCGAAACAGATGTAGAGACTCACAACCAAACTTTGGGCAGAGCACAGAGACTTATGGAAAAAGGGGGAAGGAGGGTTGGATGACTCAGAGACGACAGGAGCTCCATAAGGAGACCAACAAAGCCAAAAAATGTGGTTCCAGGGGGTCTTGCAGAGACTGATTCACCAATCAAGGACCATGCATGGATTCGAGCTAGAGTCCCTGCTCAGATGTAGCCCATAGGCAGCTCAGTCTCCCAGTGAGTTCCCTAGTGAGGGGACCAGGGGTGTCTCTGACAAGAACTCAGTTGCCTGCTCTTTGATCACTACCCTTACAATGCCACAAAGAGGATCCAGGTAGTCCTGATGAGACCTGATAGGTTAGGGTCAGATAGCAGGGGAGGTGGACTCCCCCTCGTTAGTGGACTAGGGAAGGAGGGAAAGGGGGGAAGAAGGAGGGGTCTGCAATCAAAATACAAAGTGAATAAATTGTAAAAAAAACAATAAAATTTTAAAGTGTACAAATAGAAAGAAAGAATTTCAGAGGAGTGTTTTTATTTGGATAGTTACAAAAGTGAAATTCTTAACTAAGACATTTTACATGAAGATATCTTAATCCATTTTCTGCTATAACAGAATATCTGAAACTAATTTATTTATTTTTATTAGTAAATC